>CAEGAE010054645.1:0-20095 GCA_903067095.1 Girardinus metallicus
AAGCATCTTAAAATGACGGCAGCGATGCCTGGAGTCCGGCGGGATTATTTATACAGATAAACGGATAGACGGAACACGGCGGGCGGCTTTAGATGCGTAGCTTTACTGAAAATACCGGAAAATAAATGTCATATCATCCCGGTCGCAACAAATGGGTGGCAAAGAGCATCATGACATTACAGAGCTGGTAAATGTTTCTGTGTGTGACGAATGCAGATGTAAATATGAGGGGCCGTTTAGGACAAATACTATGTTTTGTCTCTCAAACACTACTAAAAACTTACACACACACAAAATATTAAAATTGCACATATACTATTAAAATGTCACACACATATGTAATTTTTCCTCACATGCATACATAAAAGACTAAGATTGCACATATAAACTAATAAAATATAGACTCACCTTTTGTATGTTTAAGACGGACTCTGTTTGTGTGAGAGTGATGTCACGGAAGAGGCGGGGCATCATTTGGAGATCAGATCGCGGATGCGTTGATACAACAATGACGTCAGCTTCAAGTTGGATATTAGCTTCAAGTTGGTGTAAGCGGTTTAGCTCAAGGCTAATCCGATTTATGAACACTAATTTCGGCAAGCCGTTCTCTACCACTCCCTCCTCAAGCGCTCGGTGGTTCACTTAGGGCTTACCCCGGGGTTAGAGCTGGAGTAAGCGGCCTTAGAACTGGCGTTATAGCCGGAGTTAGTGGCCTTAGCACCGGCGTTAGAGCCGGCGTTAGCGGCCTTAGAACCGGAATAAGGCCTAAGTCAACCTCCGAGGAGGGAGCAGTAAAGAATGGCTGGCCAAAATTAGCGTTCATAAATCGGATCAACATTGAGATAAACGCCGGCATACCGGCGTCAGAGCCATAAATGAACATTCGAGCGCTTGAGGAGGAAACGGAGCTAACGTTGGAGCTAACGCCGGAGGTAAGGCGTTAGAGTCCGCTCTAACTCCGGTTTTAAGGCCGCTTACTCCAGCTCTAACCCCGGAGTAAATCCTAAGTGAACATCTGAGCGCTTGAGGAGGGAATGGTAGAGAACGGCTGGCCGAAATTAGCGTTCATAAATTGGATTAGCCTTGAGCTAAACGCCGCTTACGCTGTGGAGCTCCAGTATCCAGCATGAAGCTGACGTCATTGTCTTATCAACGCATGCGCGATCTGATCTCCACATGATGCCCCGCCTCTTCCGTGACGTCACTCTCACACAAACATTGAGTCCCTCTCACACATAGAAAAGGTGAGTCTATATTTTATTAGTTTATATGTGCAATCTTAGTCTTTTATATATGCGTGTGAGAAAAATTGCATATGTGTGTGACATTTTAATAGTATATATGTGCAATTTTAATATGGTGTGTGTGTGTGTGTGGGGGTGTGTGTGTGAGTTTTTAGTAGTGTGTGAGACAAAACAGTTTTTGTCCTAAATGGCCCCTCATAGTCAAATCCTGTCGCTAACATGAACAAAAGCTATAAATGGCTGTGCAAGGTGAGAGTTCCTCTATTAAACTGACTGAACATGAATACAGAAACAGAAAGCTGGAGTATAGACAATTTTCATAATAGCCTGCTCACAAATAGATAGGCTATTTGTGAGCCTGCCTCTTTATTATTACATTGAATTAATTTCAAATTTTTGTATAACTTTTCTTCAAGTTAACTAAGTGAGCTATTATTGTTACAGGTTAATTTTCTAAACTACAGAAAAGTAACTGTTAGAGAAGGTCAAATGTGAAAAATTGGACGGATATTGATATGCGATAGTAACACTGCTGTTATATTTACCAATGTTTTATCTTTTTTTTAACCGATTACCCTATTAATCGTAAGAATAATCGATAGATTACTCGATTACTAAAATATTCGTTTACAACAGCCCTAATCTGAATGCTGACACACATTAAATAATGAAAAAAATAAATAAACAGGTTGTTGCAGGCAAAAGGTGTCTGGGATCACCTGTAGTTGTGTATTCATGGAGCCCAGGTCCTCGGCCTTCTTTTCCAGAGACTGGACCCACACTTTCCTCTTCTGCCGACAGCGAGAAGCTGCAGCCCGGTTACGCTCCAGGAACTTGCGTCTCTTCTCGTCGGGGTCTTCGCTTGTGGTTCTGCGCCGCCGGCCCCCTGTGGTTGGAGGGTTTGGCACAGGGGGAGCAGGGGAAGCCTAGAAGGTGACAGTAGGAAGGACACCTTGCATGTAGTTTCAGAACTACACGCATGTAGTTCTGAAAACATGTTCAATGATTGCTCATGGGAAAACTTCAGCAATACAGTCAGAGTAATGTGAATATACTGAATGCCGAAAATAAAGAGTTTCAGCACAAACAAAACTTAACGCAGTGGTCAAATTTGTTCTTTGATACTCTGTTTTATGCAAACAGAGCATCATTAAAATACCTCCTGAATTCTAGAGGCACACCTCAATAAAATCTTCTGCCACTAAGTGGGGTGTTTTCAGGATACAAGTTGGACTGTTGGCATGAAAACCTACAGGTGTTTCTGTGGTAGAGGTGGCTGGCTGCTGAAGGGAATGTGTGGAGGCTTCCTCAGTTGTAGGCAGTTGGGGAGCCGGAGTTAGAATCGCAGCCGGCACCGGGGTTGGAGTCGGGACTGGAGTCGGGGTCGGAGCAGGGGAAGCGGGATTAACAGTGTGGGTTACTGCACTGCTCTGGATCTCTCCTCCATCTCCATTGGTTACCTGAGGAAGCTGCTGGCTTAATGTGGCTTTCAGTTTCTGCGAACAGAAGAGGACAGATGGTCATTAAACAGCTTGAAAAACAATTATGAAAAACAATAAGTGGTTCAAAACTACGTATACACAGCTAAACCATAACTTAATACATCTCAGATATTTGGATTTAAGATATTTTTTAATAAACCAGAGAGTTTGTATCTGATAGGAAATCGGACAGGCATCTCTCAAATGATTAAAGTTATTTTCATTGTTCTCAATTACTTTTTAGAAATAATGGGACGTTAAAAAGTATTATTACCATTCTCAACATTAAACAAAATGCATATTGGCAATACAGTCATAAAACCCATCATTACAGCATTTGCCATAAATAAGCAAGATTATGAATACTTTTATAGCTACTAGCTTCTAAAGTTATACAATGCTATAGGCTAGTTAAAAATTTAAAAGGGGAAATGCATATTGATAATCATGTCAATATAAAAATGCCAGAATTACCCAAAAGGCCATTTTCTATCTGTAGCACATGCTGTCAGAGAGAGAGCTGTGTTGGAAAAGTTGAAATAAAAACAGTAAAAAAAAATGTAGTGAGTAGCTCTTAAAAACTTGCTTCAGAGAAAGCTTAGCACTAGCTGCAGAGACAGAACAGGAAAGACTGCTCATGTTATTACTGAGAACATTTACTAGATACTATAAAATACCCAATTTTACAGCATCTTTGACTAGATTTAATGTAGTAAGAATTAATATTCAAGTTTTCTTCATAGATTAACAAAAAATATGGCTCATTCATGATACTGCTACTAAAACGCATATAAGCTAAAAAATCATGTGTATATGATACTGGATTACTTCACACACACAACTGTATTAAATGTTGTTCGTTAGCTGAAGTGACAGTTACCAAAAGACCCGTTAAACACCTAATCTTCCCAATTTTTATCACGACTTGTCAGGCTCCGCACAAGTACATTGCATGTTTCGCAGTGACTCAAAAAACGGTGTTTGGTGAAATCTACTGATGCTGTCCATTTGCAGGATCTCTTCCTCCACAAACCAGTGTGTGAAATTCACAGGTCAATTTTTTTCAACATCAAACCTTCGGCAAACAAGGTGAAAGTGAATGAGGCTCTCCAAGCAATAACAAAGTGAGAGAGAATACATTTACATGGCAAAACAGAGCACCGCATTATTCTAACAGCTACCTTTGCCAGACCAATCTATCTACCAAATTAGTTTATCGTGTAATACCCTTCCAGAAGCTCTTCTGGCAGAAACAAGATATTATTCTCCTGGAATGGCCTGCAGAATGAGGGAAAAGCCAGTCAGATCCATATTTCATCTCTGCCATGGAAACCTCATCAGTGTAATAACCCTCCATCTCATGGGTGTTATTCAACCATCTGCTACTATATTACTTATCTTTATTTTGCAACTAATTAACAGCATAATCTTCTAAATTCAGCAAGTTAATTATCATTATTGTGGTCTTTGCAGCATCATCAGTCCTTGTAAAGTGCCGTCTACGCCGGCTCCCCTCCTCACGAGAGCTGGGTGGGGGTGGGAAGCGGGCAGGTTGAGCTGGGGGTCTGTTTTCTTGATGCAGGCTCATTAGGTGTTTGCTGATGAGCCGAGTGTGGTGGGAGGCGCCGCTGCTGAGGAGGGCAGAGGAGGGGGGGGATGCAGGTCAGGCAGGATTCTGCTGAACAAAAGGTTCCATGCAGGGCGAGGCTGACTTAATGTGCCTCGCTGAGTTTTTGCCAGGATGCCCCCAGCTGGCTTTCGCTCGTTGCCCCCCTCGTGCCCCTCCTCCTTCCCGTCAGGTTGGCCCCGGTGACGGCGTGCTGTGCAAAACGATGTCTCGGCGTTTGTCATCTCTGTTCCGCATGATCTTGAATAACTCGCTGCCCCGCCCTTTATTATTCCCCACCAGTCAGGATCAGTCCTTCCCACTCAACACGCACACTTCTTTACGGCTTGGCTGATAATTTCCACAGGCAGAGCACGCTGTGAACACTTACACGATGTTCACGGGTTCTGTGATCTATGCTTCATCTTATTGCCTCTGATCTCCCACCCACACACTTCAGAACAGTGGGCTTTAACTATCACTTCTGTTATATAGGACTGCTGTGACCGTCCTCACACCATAGACGGTTAATACGATGCGTTTCTTTAGCACAAATACTTCTAATTATCTTTCCATGAGACACCATATGAAATCCATTTTTAAAATGTCATTGTCAGAAGTAAAAGAACTATAAGAAAAGAAAAAAAGGTACAAATTACAAAACTTTTTTTTCTCTATTACCTGCCTAACAACAAATGCCTTATTCAATTGAATGTTGTTTTGGAGATAGTTTCCTGCAGATGGTTCTAGCTGGGAATGAAACGAAACAATGCCAAAAAAAAGAAATTCTGTACAGTTATCTGAGTTCCTGGAAGAAATCATATGATGTTGCACATAACAGATTTCTTTTTAGAAATTGTTGTAACAAATCATCAATATTCCCATCGTAAATGTTTTCCTACTGTGTCTTTTCTCAAACAGGAGAGAAACTGTTTCATGTTGCTTTTATCTGACACCATTTTTGCTGAATTTTAGTCAATATGCCATGTTTTTTGTGACTTATGTGTCTGAGAAAGGATATTAAGAATGCCTGAACCTAAAGGAGAAAGAAAAATAAAGGGAAACTATGACCGGTAAAAGGTCAGTCTAGATTAAGATTGAAAGATAATTGGTCATTTATTTTGTTAATCAAAGGGTTATTATTAATTACTATATATACTTTTAACTTAACTTAAATTAATTATATTGAACGCTTTCCAAATTGGTTTTATTTGTCTCAGTCAGTGATATGTGGTCAATATCTGTTTTGCAGTTCTTGTAAAGGCTTTACCTTCCCATGGAGCTGCTTTTAATTCATCTTTAATAAATATGTTCATCAGCATTCAAATTGCTTTTTTTCTACACATCCTGTAACAAACAGTCTTTTTAGTTATATTAGAACCCAAAGTAATGTAACTGTGTGTGTGATAACAGTTGCTGTAAAACTTGGTTTTATGAGCAAAGACAAAATAATTATAGTCTTGACATTTCAGACGCCTTAAATTTGCTGTTCACACCTACAGTGTTTCTAATTGTGAAGCACTCTCTCTGTAGCGTCTTTCAGTTCATACTTCATTTATCTACATATGTTGAATGGGCCTGACATAAAATGATGAGTTTCAGTTAACCCCACAAACTGTAAGGGACAATACTGGATTACACAACACAATAATTTCGTGATCCCATATAAAGGATGGATTAGTAGTTTTCTCGAGACTTTTAAGGCACTTTTAATGACCTACCACAACTCTTGACATCTTAATTTTAATAATCCATTATTTTTATTGAAGCAATTTTTTATGTTTATTTCAGGGTGTTCCCAATAGGTCGGTTAAAATGATATAAAAAAAAAGTTTATTGCATCTTAGAAACTTCATTTTGCATAAAATGAAACTTTGTGGTGTTGCCCGAGTAGTAGTGGTTATTGATCTGTACTGTATGTGTCACTGCATGATCTGTTCAGGAAACACGCTCTGAATCTTTAGCTTATCCTGGTGGTCATCATATTTCGCTACTTAGTGAAAAACTTGTGCTGCTGCTGTTTTTACTTTGTTTCAAATCTCTCTTTAAAGAAATATTCTTCACTGCTTTAAGTTCTTAATAATTACAAGTTTGGGAATACCCTCTGAAGTGCATCAGGGAAGTGATTTTGGTTGTCCGACTTCAAATCCCCATTCTGTGTTAAGACCTAAGGTGTAAAAGACGTGACGATCACAGAGTAAGTAATGATCTGAAAGTGGGTTTTAAGTCTTCTTCACAACTTCCACTCTAAAGAGTGTTGTAAAAAAAAAAAAAAAAAAAAAAAAAAAAAAAAGATTTTTGAGTTTTCAACCAGCGTGTTAGCATCAAGGGCTAGTTCAGTTCAAAAATAATCTAATACCACTAACCAGCAAATTTTAAAGTCCAACTCTAGTTTATATTCTAAAACTATTTCTGGTAAAGCTCTAAATGATCATTTTTATTATTTGTAGATAACATTTTGCCAAAGATGGTATAATATATTGTGTGACATGCTGTTTTATAAATGACTAAAACATGTCATGTTTTTGTGACTTATGTATCACGAACAACATGACACATAAGTGTCATGTTTTTGAGTGCATCAACTCCAGAAGGATTGTTGATTGAATAAAGGTGTAATTAAAATCTTACTGGGGGGAAAAGGCTAACCATTGTATTACTCCTTTAATGCTAGATCCTCTTATTACCTTGGCTGTTATCATCTCCCTCAGATGGGAAATAACAGACACAGCATGGAAATGATATCTGATGTAAATGAGTTAATAAATACCAGCTTTGCTTCTGATTGGACAGGCTGAGGCTGTGGCGAGGGAGGTCCAGGGATTCCAGGGACGGCAGGCACTACGGTGACAGGTCTGACAAGCTGACAACAAAGACACAGACACAGATCAGACCAGAGAAAATTAGTCTTCGGCGGGAAAAAGCCTGATGTTGGCCCCCTCCACCTCACCCCGCAACACAAACACTCAGCTATGGCAGACTCTCAGAGTTTCCCCCCATATCTCAGCCTCATTAGGTTGGATGGCCTGTTATTTTGCAGAGGCAGCGCCACATGGAGATGCAGCATGCACGCTAATGAACCTCTGCCTGCCTGAGTGAGAGCATATGGACAGGGAAGCTGAGAAGAGGATGGAGAGACATGAGTCAGAAGGCCAGATTCAGGCCTCTTCTCACAGCCGCTGACAGCGAGACAGTGAGGGAGGTGGGGAACACATGAGAGGGGTAGGGAGGAGAAGATGATCGAGGAAGAGGGAGCCCCACTGGTGGCTCGTGTTCTCCATCTATTTCAGCCCTTCTTTACTTGTCAGAGGTTTTCCTTATCCCAGTAGACAGGGGAGATAGAGGCTTCTCCCTGCTGTGCCTCTATCAGGAGATAATCATCTGCTGCTCAGCGTTCCACGCAGACAATCACAGCAGCAACGCAAAATAAGACAGACATCCACAAGAGGGAGTTGCACTATTCGGACCACTCCTCAGGTTTGTATTAGTGAGACAATCAAAAAAACAATTTTGTACAACCTTTCAATTGTACCAGAGATGAAAACCTAGCTGTTTAATTCTACAAGGACAGAGCTCTGTAAGGCATCCTGGCCTCAAGCCTGAAGCAGCTTTGCTAAATCCTGTTTCTTTCCACAACTGACAGACTGTTTTACTTGTAAGTTCATTATTTCCCTCAACCTCTCATTCTCTGAAGTGACTGCCAAATCACCAGAGAGAATGTCTCAATATAAAGTGTTTCATGCATTTTTGAGTAATATTTCAGGCAAGATAATTTTGCACTTAAGTGCGAAAATGTGTATCCAGGTCAATTTTAAAACAAGAATATGCTTCAAGTAATTTAATTTTCATTTAAAAAGAAAAGCTAGCTTGTCAACTCACTGTTTGCCAAACTTCGGACTCTTCGGTTTGGCGCTGACCAGTAACTAGCTAATTCCTCAAGCTAAAAGCTGGCTGGTACCAGTTACAAGCCAATTGAATCTCTATATAGTACCTTTATTTGTAAAAACGATTGAATTCTGCGTTTGCACGGGACAAGATACAGAAAATCCAAAAGATTGATATAAGACAGAATATAATTTCTGGAATACTCAATTTGTGCAAATTATGTTTGGCAGAGCACTCACTGGGATTGTAGTTGGGATATGTACACTTGAGCTTGTAATTGATGCAGGTATTGCAACTGGCATGGTCTGGCCATTAGGCAACTGTAAGAGCACAGGGAAGGTACCAGTCACTGGGCTAAAAGAGAAAACAGACCACAATTAAGTAAAACACAAAACAACTGTGCAATCAATACATAAACAGAATGTCTTGAAGGAATAAATTCATTCATTTTAATTCAGGTTTTAAAGAGTTATTGTCAACAGTCAGTGCTTTACCTGCTGCAAACATTGGCCTAAGTCTTATTGAAAGAAAAAGAAAGTAATTTTGATTGGTGCTAATAACTGGTAATAGCAGGGTAAGTACCAATCTTACACGGTTATTTGATTTGCATAAATCAGCTATTTAAACTGAGGATCCATGCTTGTTGTCAGTTAAACTCCTGCTTAGCTAAACAAAGCAGGTTAAGAGACATGACAGAAAAACTGAGTCACCTAATGATCTGAAATGCAAGTTTCAAATTTAACATTTTTTTCTTAAGGACCAGAAACTTTAAAATAGATAACCATCCACAACAAAAGAGACAACGTAAAGGTTCATAAAAACAGCATTAACATTAGCTTTTCGGGGCTGGAAATGTTTAAAGATATTCATTTTAGAACATGTCCGCTTCAGATCCAAGTCATTTTAATACACTGTTTGATCAAAAGTATTTATTTAAACTACGGTAACTCTTGTCACAATCTACTGGATGTAAAATACTGACTGCTGACAACTCCACACAACCTGACTTGGAAAAAAAATTTCAAAACTATCCTTACAAGACAGAATGATCATCAGTATACAATTATGACATATTTAGATGACGGAGATAAGATAAAGAAAACAAAAAATAAGTTCTTAAACCTCTACTCTAAAATGCAAATATCACAGACCATACAGGAACAACTCGACAAAAAAAGACTTTACATGAGACCTTATAATAATAATCGGTGTTGCCCAGATACAGTGTTATTTCCTCATGGCAGATACAGAAAAATCAACTGAGTTCGTCATTGCAATCATAAATACTTGTTCCAGAAAATAAATTTCTTCTTCACAACTCTGCTGAATTCAAAAGGTTTTCTACTTCCTATACTCAAGTAGCACTATATTCTTAGAACAAGCTAAAGGAATGCATAGATTATCAAAAATTGATATACTTAGCTTTGCTTCACACACACAGAAGAACAGTCATGAAATCTAACCAAAATACATCCAAACTTGTGTTCAAATCCAGTATCAAAAACATACAAACATGCTTCAAATGCATGTTTTTATTTTCAGTTGAACGTCCCTTTGCTAGTTGCCCTTTGAAAACACATTTCTTACCGCCATCAACAAACTTCTGGAATAATTCTGGTTGGATATCTCTCCACTCGTCCTTACAGAATCAGTGTTTGCTTAAAATTAGTTCCTTTCTGTGCAACATGTCAAAGAGTCAAGGTAGCACTTTCAAGATCAGGGTTCTGTGTTGTAGCAGCTGTCAAGCATAGTGGTGGCATTATCATGCTGAGTTACTGTTTGCTGCTTGTGGTAATGGTGATTTGCACAAAATGGATTCATACACACAGTTTATGACCTTCATGAAAGTATTAAAACTTCTCAATAAAACACTGAGTTTTCAGTCCAAACTCAGTTGATTTATGCAACTCTGCCTGAGAGCAAATTTGTAATAAAAAAGATGTAATGTTCAACCATCATGACTCCCAGTCAGTCAAACAGCCAGATTATGGGCACTCGGTTGAAAAATGCTTCCTAATACTGAAGATTAAATACAAAACCCAATCTCTTACTTCACTTCTCACTCAAAAAAATAAACACAGTATCTGAACAACACCATTATAATTTTTTTTACTTGATGCAACATAATTTCTTTGCAGCTAAACGAAAATTTTTCAAAATGCAAATTAATTAAAAAAACAAAACAAAAAAAAAAAAAACAAGCGCATGCCGCATAAAATGCAAGCTCACCACAATATACTGCACAAGTGATTTGGTAGAAACTAAGATGTTTTTTTAAAATGGACGCATTTTGTTACTTACACTATAGGCCTATTAGCGGAGGGGACTTGGGTAATAACAGAGCTAGATGTTGGCGATGGGAGAGCTGGCTGTATTACAACACTAGCCTCTGTGGTTGCTAGAAGTACATTGGGAACTTGGAGGGATGCAGGGTGGACTATAGTGGATGTTGGCAGTGAGGCTGGCTGCAAAGATAAGTCCTGAAAACACCATACAAGACCATAGCTGCAGGAATGCGTCATCAACACCAGATCAGTTAATTGTACACCTCTAACATAATGGAGTCACTCATTTATCAGGAGAAGAAGTAAATCTTCATTGGCCCGATAACTATCGGGATAATGCTCAACATTGGCCCGACAGTTATCATTACACAAGTACTGTATTTCAAGCAGCTCACAGCAGTAAATCCACAAACTATACAGCAGTTAAATTGATAAGACAATCAGGAGAAAATCAACCAGGTGTAGTGTTTTAAGCTTTACCTTATCATCACTTGTAGTGGATTCAGGATGAGGCAGCGGGCTGTCTCTATGTGCATCTATAACTGTGGGTTCCTCAATTTTGTTGCGTATAATTGGTGTAGCAAGAGGTGACAAATCCAGGGGTAGCTGTAAAACAAGGACCAAAAACAGAACAAGGTTTATCAGGAAAAAATTTCAAAATGAACCCAAAAGTAAGATGATCTGGAAGCAAGTTTAGCACCTTTTTGATGTCATCTTCAGTCGATTTTTTGAAGTCATGATCGAAAGGACTTGCAAGTTCGTTAAAGAGACCGACTTCCTCGCAATTCTTTAAAAAGCGGGTGGGTGTAGGAGTTTGGTCTGAAATGGACATTATTGTAAGTAAACTGGCTAGGAGATAAAATACTTGTCATTTAAGTTGCCCACCTGAAATTAGCAGTGCACTCACCTGCAATGATAAGATTGTCATTTCTTGCTGGGCCAAACTTCAGTGTCATCTCATGTTTGTGTTTGTGGACAGCCAAATGGTCTTCATTAGTGAATCTCTATGCAAGTTACAAATAAAAATGAAAAAAAAAAAAAAAAGAAAAAAAAACACACATCATAATAAAGATGTCATTGTTTCTTGTGGCAAAAAAAAAAACAAATATCTTTATATTTGGTTACTTTTTATTGTAACACTTTATATTATATATATATGAATGAGGATACATGACAAGGATCATAAAAATAGGTATGTAATGTCTATGCTATTTATTTTTAATGCAATTTTTAATGACTGAAAACTACAAGGATTTACCTGTCCACACCCAGGAGCAGTGCACTGGAAGGGTTTATCATCACTCATATTAAGGAGTTCCTTTTACTTCCACCTATAATTAAACAGAAAACTAATTTAAATATGGGAACGGATTTCAATGGTTTATAGATGTAGCCGTGAAACAACCTTATTACTGTAGTTAGATTTTTGTCAAAGATCAGAGTTAATACTAATATGTAAATAAATGCAGCATTGATTGTAAATGTGAACGCTCTGAGCAAATCTGAACAAAGCCTTATCGATAAGGGGCGGTTGCGGTGGTTGCTTACAAGTCCATGTTCTCACAGAAAACGTAAAGATAATTTTATTCAAATACAACAGTTAGTTTGTCCTATCAAGTGTCCCATATATAACCTGTGAATAATCACTCTGCGCTCACAGAACAGCTGTAAGGATGCTACAGAGGTTCATCTGGTTCCAATCGCTTCCATGAAGCAGCCTTAGCCCTGCGTTGATACACAGCCGTCGCCATATTAGAAGCTATACTGTCACTGTAAACATATGAGACGTCAGCGTCTAGTTTAGCTCTGGTTTTATTGCACCAAACACGAGTACCCACGGTCACTTAGATGCTGTATTTTAACACAGTTGAGAACACATCCGTTATCAGTTTATGTGGTCACTTACCCCCTCTGCCACAACCCTCGATTTCTAAAATCCCACGGCTTGTCCAAAGTATCGCGAGAGCAAGTCTTCCGTAAACCTTACACCCACACAAGATCGGCTCTCATTGAAAACAGACTAGAAGGTACCAGATAAGATTATTAAGGAATGATTAATAAAACATCTTTAAATGTAAGGTAAGTCTGTTTTAATTTGTATTATGTTGATTACACACAAAGTGCTACAATTTACACGTTTGTTTCAGTTTAATTTGAGGATTAATAGATTACAAGAAATTAAAACCCCAAAGCGGTTGCATAAGAATATCAATAAATATTTAATTCAATAGAGCTGCTCTATTATCATAGAGCTGTTCTGCTGGACATTATTTCTTACTTCAGTGTCCAGCAGACTGCCACTGGCAAAAGTAACAAAAGGCTGTCGCCAAATAAACTAACAGATTGCTGCAAGCATATCAATGGAAAATCGAGTGAAAGGAAAAAATGTGGAAGATGCACAAACTAGAGGTAGTGTCACAGCCTTAGAGGATTGTGATGAAAATGCTTTTGGGGGAGATTCACAAGGTGTCGACTTGTGATGGAGTCATTTCTTGAAGAACCACCACATGGACATACCCAGAACAACTCACATTTGTTACATTAAATCCCTCTTAAAGGTAAAACAAAAGAAGAATCTTACCTGGTCCAAGGAAAAGAGATGAGAGTTAAAAATCCAAGCAGAATGGGCCCAACTGTGATGTTTTAACCGTCAGAGGCGATTAAGGGAGGCATATTTTAGTGTTGGTCCACCCAGGCTTAGACAAATCCAGAAGCAACACAATCATTCTCTAGGATATTTTTTGGTACTTAATACTTCACATTGCTCACAAGCTTAAGAGACTTCATTTTAAAGCAGGTCTTGCATTGCAGTCAGTACCAGTACATGATTCAACAACCATATAACTGTCCGATTAGCCATCAAACTGGCTTGGTATAAACCCCAAATAATTTAAAAAAGAAAAATTACATCTTTATATTTGGTTACTACAGACCAAACAGACTCCACCCACGTATAACAAGACAAACAAGTTCACCTCTGGATTCCAGAACATTGTGGACGCATATGGGATTGGCAGCTACCGTGAAATGAACCCAGCGCCATACACCATTTTTACCAGAAGACCCATCTGCATTGTCGGCCTTCAACCCAACAATGCAGATGGGTTGAAGGCCGACAATAGAGGAATCTGGGCTTGGCATAGTAATAATGCCAAAGTAATCACCCAATGCAGCAATTAAAAAAAAAAAAAAAAACAAGTTTTAGTATACCCATATGCTGTAATATACAGTACAATTCAGGTAAACCATCTCTGTAATATTTCATAATTTGCAGAGAAGCTGGATTTTTTCCCCTCCCACTTAGCTATAAGGCAGAATAATCAAAAACAGAAATGTTTGTAGGAATCTGTAGGGGGTTCTAAACTACTCAAATACATTTTGACATTTACTTTGATGTTTGGAATGAAGTGCAACACACTAAAGCAGTTGCATGCAATAGAGCTCACAATGTAGTCTTCAAGATGCCCATGAAGTGTTCCCTAAACACTGTATGAAAGCTTCACTGTTTAAAGGAATTTTCTTCCAAATAGCCAGTGAAGAGCTAATCAGTTAAGCTCAATGACTATTTTGTAGCTTTGAAACATTGTGGTGGCGAAGGAAAAGGAAACATTTAACTCAATTAAATCATCTAAGTTTATTCAGTGCCATATACAAAAGCAAGTTGTCACTTGCTGTCTAATTACAGTATTAACTGCAGCTGAATGTCAAAGTCATTAAGGTGGACCCCAAAAGGCTAGGTGAAAACGAGGCTCATTTATGGCAGAGCTAAGCAAATCCTTCACTGAAAAAGATGGCATTAACAAAAGCTAAACGCTTCCCATTTGAACAGTGTGTTGTTCCAGACAAAAGTAACTGCCATTACTAAATAGTCAAATCCATGTATTTTAATTGTGTAAGATCTTACATTTGTACAATACATGTTTTGCTTATTTGGACAGTGTCTGAAAGACTTGAAAAATGTACATTTCCATGACACCAACACGGAACAATTTTGGTAGCCACAATAAAATATGTAGTCACATCTGTGGAAGGAAACTGTTGCAGGGGGATGATTTTACATAGCAAACAGGATAAGGAAAGCGACCATCAAACAGAAGAGTCCCATAGCTTCAGACAGGGCAAAACCCAGGATGGCATAGGAGAACAGCTGCTGCTTCAGAGATGGGTTCCTGTAAACAACAAGTCACCAGTAAATCAAAACAAACTCTGCAAACTGTTGTTACATACTTTTGCTAAAATTAAAAACAAACCTGGCATAGCCAATAATGAGACTACCAAACACAGTCCCAATTCCAGCACCAGATCCAGCAACTCCAACTGTGGCAGCTCCTGCTCCAATAAACTTGGCAGCAGTGTCAATATCCCGGCTGATGGCGCTGGTCTGGAAGCCTCTCAGAGAGACCTGGGTGAGGGGATTCTGTGGCATCACAGCAACCGTGCTCTGCAGTGGGAAATGATTAAATGTCAGTCTTCTTTAAGGTTTAAGTGCAATAAAAGATTAACAATGACATAGTCAAATATGAAAAATCACAAAAAAAAAAAAAAACAGTTATGGCCTAAAGTTAGGACACATGCATCAAAATTTCAATATGAAATGTTACCAGAGTAAAAAAAAAAAAGAAAAAATACAGCATTTTCCATCAACTTCATTATGTCACACAATTACTCAACTAATTTTCATTACAATGCAGAGAAAATATTATCAAACATTTAAAAATGTAAACAGCTGATGAAAAGCTTAAAATCCTGACCTCTGTTTTGGCCTCAGGCCTGGACAGTACAGAGGCAGACAGGGGTCTGTAAAGAGCCCGGGAACCAGCACGCACCTGCAAAAACAGAACATGAAAGCATTTTCTTTTAAAGTTACATTTAATTAATTTTAATGGCAGGAAACCTGTCCTTTTTATCACATACAAGTGCATATGTGATAACCTTGAATACCAGCGTTTGAATGCCCACTGACAACTGTGGCATTCAAACAGTCTCTCAATGTTGTTTAGACTAACAAGTTTACTTAGTTTTGTTAAATAGTAGATCAGCAATTAAAATGTCCTCAGTTTTCATTACTGTTAGATATTATTGCAAAGTACATAGATTAGCTTATTAAAAGATCTACATCAGGTAACATGACCTTGGCGATAGGAAAGTGACTGGGCTACAAACACCTGACAGTATGGTCAGATAAGCGATGAACATGTAAACTAATTACTTTGAATGTAAATTCTTTTAGTTCTTGCAGCAGGTTAGCTACGTTGGGCTAACGATGAGTTTAAATGACGTTACCCACAAACATACATTAAAGATGTTCGCTAAGACTAAGAGCAATTGTAGTACAACATTTTAACTTAAGAGTCCTAAAACACAGCTCATGCAAACGTTAATCTACTGCTTTCTGGGTTAGGTTTAGCATTAGCTGCTGGCTAACCCTGCAGGCCTAGTCGGCGGATACCCTTGGCATCAAGCTAGTCAAGTTCAATCGGAGGCCTACATGATAAACCGTAACTATAACTAAACAGTTCGGATAGAAGATTTTTAACTCACCACAGCCGGCGTGGACACAAACTTTGCACAGGCATACATCTTGTACTTTAGGTAGTTTTAACCGGTTCGGTCAAATCTGGTAGAAGCCCGGGTCTCTCTGAAGAAGGAAGAGCGGAGAGAAGTAAGGTCAAACGGCTGTAAAAATGCCCAACTTACAAAATAAAGACATTTGAATGTCTATTCACATCCATCCTGCATGCTGTTCACACTTGTATAGAGTAAAGTGAAGCTAAGCGAGAGGATGAATATAGATTTATGAAGATTCGCTTCTCATTCAAACTGCCATTACAGACTTACCGACTGCAGAGGTCGAACCACAGTGGAGGAGAGAGAGCGCCTGCGCGTCTTGATGTACAAGATTCCCGGATGTAAGTGGAAGGTCACGTCACGAAAACTTTATTAAAAATTAACACAGGACAAAGCAACATAGTCATGCAAGTGGAAGATGTTTAAAGAACAAAAAATGGCCAAAGATGAATGTCCATATCTTCATGAACATTCATGGACATTTTTGTCCATATGAACGTTAATGTTCAATCCTTAAAACTCTGTGCATGCGTGGGTTCCCACAGTCCTCTCCAAATTCTCCCTAGGTGAGAGAACCCTAGGTGTGTGCATGGTTGTTTGTCCTGTCTGTCTCTGTGTTGCCCTGCGACAGACTGTCCAGGGTGAACCCCGCCTCTCGCCCGGAATGTTAGCTGGGGATAGACACCAGCACCCCTCCTGACCCCACTAAGGGACAAGGGTGTACAGAAAATGGATGGATGGTTTGGAAGGTTTGTGGACCCTTAGGAGAGGGATTTTATAAAACCTGTAATAAACAGCTGAAATAAATAAACAGAATTGAAGGATATGACTACATTTTAAAGTTTGTATCCCGTTTCTAGCTGAAAGTCTGTGAAAGCAGTTATCAAAGTTTTTATCTGAGTTGTTCAGAAATTATAGGACATTCCATTCATTTCAATGCTTAATATTTCCTATGCATATCAGTAGCAATATACATTGCAGTAATGTCCTGAAACAACAGAATATGGTAAAAGTTGAATGGTTGAAATAACACAAAGTATGCAGAAATAGTTAACTGGGGAAATGTGTACGGAAAAAGTGGAGGAATGCCTACAGCATCCACACTAATAACTGTTACAACCTAAAAGTAAATTTTGTTTCAACATACATTTATAACAAGATACATTTTGTCAGTTACGTCTTGTTATTTCTGTCAAGTTGCTTTTGTGTTAACAGTAAAACAGGAAATTGTCCCTTCAAAACATAAGCATCAAACCTCAAACAGGAAGTTAATCATATTTAAAAATTTAAAAAGGCAACATTTAAAAAAGGGATGCAAGCAAATGAAGAAATTAACTCAGTGTTATTTTCAACTACTTTTCACCTTTGCTTGATTAAAAATAGTTTGACAGTGCTATTCTTAATTTAGCTCAATTTTTGTGTACTCTACCTACTGGAAATGCTGTTCTTTATCAGGAACATGAATACTACAGACCCTGAAAGACATATGACAGGGCAATACTGAAAAAATCACTGAAAAATCAGAGACAGCAATAAATTTCTAAAGAAATTACATCCTTCTCTCATTTTCTGTCTATTTCACAACCATAAACGTAATGCTGGTTTCTCATCTTAACTGAATCTGTGGCAACGGTCATCAACATCTGAAGAATCAGATATAGGCATCTTGCACTAATATGTTTGCATCTTTCAGTCATGTGTCAGGTGCTTGTTGTTTCCTAAGACAAGACCTTTTTGACATTCATGTGATATATTTCTTTTATCTAAAAATGTCTTACACTGGTCCAATTTAATTAATTTCTAAAGACATCCTGCAAACTATGCAGGATTCTGTGAGTCTCAGAATTTAGTCTTTTTCTTTAAAAAAAAACAAAACACAACAACAACCTGTTTTTATCTATCACCTGTTTAATTTAGCACTGTGTCCGGAGCGGCTGATGGCTCAGGGTGATATCTTTGTGACTTGCAGGCTGATGGTGGAGCTGTAGGCTACCAGCAGTAGGCAGATTTATAATCGTGATGAATGACTCTGCAGCAGCTGGTCTGTGATGGAAAGGTAATGAGCAAAGGGAGCCTGCCTCTGCTGCACACTAGGCTTAAAGGGAGGAGAGTCTCAGTGGCTCCTCAGGTATGATCTTTTCAGTTTCACAATGAACATAAAGCCACAGATTTCTAACCTCTTAGGCAGTGAGGAGAATCAGCTGGTGCATCACACACAGTATGAACCAAGCACTGAAGAAGACAGTGACAGATCTTATTCATTAGGATAGAAAACAACAGCTGAATACTATTCTACTTTATTTTTGTTTTTCTCTGTTTTTGCTCCCACCATTTTATTCTACTTCATCATTGGTTTTATATGATTCCAAGCATGTTCATTTTGTAAAGTTTACACAACAAAATGAATTGTAATAATAAGGTACAGGGCCTTCAGTGATTAGTTTTTGTAATATTATGGGAGAAAGTAGTTTATTTTACAGGACATGCTGGTTTGCAACAGTAAACAAAGCATGAATAACCAAAGATGCTGGTTTAGACGCATAGGTTAGCAGGTTGCTCCCAAAAGAACCTTTTATACACAGGTACATTTTTAAAAAGTTGGAATATCAGCAAAAAGGTCTAAAGTGAAGCTGTTAAATATAGGCATTAGCTTTATTGGTGGAGATAAAGAATGAAGAAAACAAACAAACAAAAAAAAAAAAACGCATTACTATGCCAAACTAAATAACATTTGCAAGTCCTTGTAATTTATGATCTCATCTAGTCAGGGTTTATGTACTTTATGTTTTTTTTTTTCATCAGACCATTCTCACATTTTATCCTTATTTGTCAACAATTACTAAACTTTAGCAACACTTTTAAGACTAAAAACAGTATTGTTGTTCTACTAAAGATCCAGAAGAGGGCACAATGGTGTCTGATGTGTTCATTGCCTTTGTTACTGGGATTATAGTAACCCCAGTAACTACAAGATGAAACATGATTTTATTCCTTTAAAATGTTTCAAGCAGGCGAGAAAATAGAATATTTGTATTACTGATCTTAGTATTACCATGAGGACGTGAAAAGTTTTATCTTCTCCTTTCAGAATTTGGTTCTATACCAAAATCTACAATACTGTTTGATTTATTTGTTTGTGTGGTGCGAGAGGATTTTTGAAGAAAAATGATCATAAAATATATTCAATTTTATTCATTTTTAGTAATGCAAGATGTAAAACCAAAGAGTGAACACTAGGCCAGAGTATAATGCAACATCTTATAGGTCACATCTAACCAAATGGTAAAACATGAACATCTACACTGCATTAATTGCAAGACAGCACATATCAAAGTGGCCATTAACTACCTGAGGTCAATGTCATACTATCTAATTAACCGGCCAGCGGCTGTGTGGTCCCTACTTGGCTGTGGAAGGTGGAGAGTGCAGCCCATCCCACTACACCACGCCACCCTTTACCCGCCTTTTACTTCCCCCACTTTAGCCGGCATGCACGCACTCACTGTCTGAGTTCTTGCATAGACCGCTGTGAGACATTCCATTTGCATGCCCACCCCATCAAGCTGGATGCACTCAGACTGGTAATAAAAGGCATTGACCCCCTTAACCTTTATGAATTACAATTTGTGCCTGCAGCACGTCCTGTCAGAGGCCTCAGAAAAGCAGGCACCTCAGTCAGAGAGTGTGCGTGTTGTTTTGCAGTTGTTAAGGAGAGGGGAAAAGGTTTTTACAGCTCCTCGTTGGAGCTTCTGACAAGCAGCTAGGAGGCGGCCTGACAGCACAAGCAGGGTAGGGAGGGACTGCGATGCTGCTGATGGCTCCGTGTTAATCTCCATGGCTGGATGCTGCTCAGAGCTGAGCAGGTTTCTTTCTTTGTCAAGAGCAGGAGCTGCAGTTTAGCTCTGTGTCTTCGCCATCTATAGCCATTCAAGCTTTTCTGTGGGAGCACTTGTTGATTTAGGCTGGAGAATTACTTCTTAGACTTTGATTAATTATCTCTGCTTATTTGACAATTAAGTATATATA
>CAEGAE010054654.1:0-45628 GCA_903067095.1 Girardinus metallicus
GCAGGAGGAAGCTGGAATTGAACCTACAACCTTCCGATCACAAGACAACTATTCTTCCCACAGAGCCACAGTCGCCCCAGTCTTGAGTACTTCCCACACATTTATTTTTTTTTTCTAGAGCATTTGTAGCCAAAAACTTCAGTCTTTAATCTCTGTACTCCTACCAGCCCTTTTTAAAATGCTTCAATCAAACTCCGGTCCGTTTGCCTGAAAAGTCTGGTTCTTTTGGGGAGGTATGAATGAGCAATCGACCTCTGATTGAGACCAAAAATGTGAACTCTAGTTTGACTACAAACCTTGGTCTCGGTTCGGTTGGCGCAGTTTGAATGCGTTTGTAAACGCCAAGAGAACCGGAGATCGCTCCAAAAGCAGGAAGTGGACTACAGCACACGGCATTCTGGGTAAATACAACGAAAACAAACGCACAAGTCTATTGCTAGCAGGAGAAATGGCTCATAGTCTTTTTACCAGTAACAAAAGAGAAATCCTCCAACCAGTAAAATCACTACTCCAGTTTTGTTTACATTTTGTTAAGGTGGAAGTTGCGTTCAGTTTCTTCTTATGAGGTTTTCATGTCATTTCCTTCAGTAATTCTTGGCAACCACAGGCAATAGGGAACAATAAATGTGCAACTGGTGATTTATTTAAAATAACTTCTTTACATAGAAGTCTTCCTTTCCCGAATAAATGTACTCAAACTAAAGGCTTGATTTTAAGGGTGAAATTATGCAATAAAAGATGAACAAGCTTTTTCTCCTCTGTACAGAAAGTTTGACTAAACAATGAGAAATGATTTAAAAACCTGGCAAATCCCTGTGGCAGCTCCCCCAGACCATACAGCGGGTAGAGGTAGGGGCTCTTTCCATAACGCGCCAGAGATTCACTGTACAGTTTGATGCGATTGATCGTCTCCAAACAAGGAACGTCAAGATAGCTGGATGCAGATATAAAAAAATCTAATAAATCTTTACATTAAATTCCTGAAATATTTGTACTTTTTTTCAAATATCTTTTTTCCCACTCTTACTCATCTGTCCTGTAGAGAGCCAGGGCGTGGCCAGTGAAGTCGATGACGTCCTGGCCCAGGTCAAACTTCTTGTAGACGTCCCTCATGGTGGTGGTTTTAGGGTCAACCCCCTCAAAGGTCTTGGGGTCGTTCTCGTCGAAATTGGCCACAAAGACCAAAAACTTCCGAAACCTTCTCTTCTCGAACATTCCCATCAGATCTAGACATTAAAATAAGACGATTCATCTCAAAATGTACCAAGAAACTATTAAATACAAGAGCAGCTCTTTGTATATTTGTATCAGAGGAGTTTTGTGAGTCTTACTGGAAGCCAGTGCCTCTGTCTCGGTTGACGGCACCTTGTAGATTTTTCCTCCTTTGTAGACGAAGCTTCCTTCCACCACTTTAAAGTCCAGGTACCGAGTCACTTCTGTGTATAGCAGCATCTTCACAAGCTGACCTAAAATACACACACTCGTTCTTTGAATCTGTCACTGCAAAAACACAACATTTTACCAAGTATTTTTGGCTTAATTTCAACTGCAAATATCTTAGTGCACTTGAAATAATTTTTCAGCAATAATTCCTTAATATTTTTAAAAAGTGTTAGTTTTACTGGTAGATTACGTCACTTGAAATATGAGAAAAATGTCTTGTTTTAAGTAAAATAATCTTCAATTAGTACTTTTTTCAAATAAATTTTTAAGGAGTTATTTACTCAAATCTAATTCCAATATCTTCCTGAAATGTTACTTTTGAGCTACTTTTCACTTATTTCAAGTGCACTAAGAAACTAGACCAAAAATACATGGTAAGATTTTCTTATCATCTTATTTTATCTTATGTTTATGATATTTAAGGTTCTACAATGACTTTGAAATGTATGCTGTCCGTTGGATAACAGGAAACCTCAACGTATTTTAATGAGATTTTAAGCAGAACGACCAAAACAAAACACCACATGATTTTGAAATAGGAAGTAAGTGAAGAATGGTTTTCAAATGGATCAAAGAGCTGAAAACTGTGACATGAACAGGTCTGTTGCAATAAGCAATAAATCAATTAATAGCATGATAAATTAAAACAAGATCAATAATTTCCATTAGCACAATTTATCGTTTTTCTCTTTCTACCAAAACCTGGATGATAAAAGTCTTCAGTCTGGTGCTTTGGTCTCAATTAATCAATTTTTTTGAAGGATGATTTTGTTTACAGAGACTTCATAATTAATTGTTGTTTGAGTTATTTTGTTTATTTATTTTGGATATTTAAAATGTTTTTCAGTTCCAGTGTTAAGTGTTCATTAGAATTTAAAATTTATTGATGTTTGAGAATCTCTTCTTGCATTATTATGCCATTACAATTACATTACATGAAAATAGCCTCAAAAAAACAACATTATTGTTTATTTTAATAACTTCTGGGACAATTTATTGTCCAGAAAAACATATTAATGTGACAGGCCTACATTCATGAACCATCTTTTATTGCATTTACACATGGAAGTATTTTCAGGTTTGTCCTTACCAACTTTAAACATATTTTCATTTCATTTCACAATAACTCAGTGTGAAATGAGTTATTGCGAAATAACTAATTTCACAAAACTCACAATAACTGGATGGAGAACATCTGTGTGCATCAAATTTCACATTCTTAATTGGATTTCGGTCTGGACTTTGACTGGACCGTTTAAATATATAAACATTCACTTAACCATTATTGTGCTTCTTTCTGTCGGAAATCCCAATAAGAACTATAAAGTTTGTGGCTGTGACGTGACGAAATGTTTAATGGAGTATATTTAAGCTGATACTGACCATTAGCCATGAGGAACTTGGGGATGAGATCAACGTTCCAGTCCCTTCCTCTGCCCATTGACTCCGGTGGGCTATCAGGGAGAGTAAAGCGCTTGTAAAGCTGCAGGACACAAAAGAGAAAAACCTAATTAACAAAAATGTGATAAACTAATTCTTTAAATATGATTTGTTGTCTGCCGTACCTCTTCCAGCGGTGTAATGGAAGAGCTTTCCCCACCGTAGTAAGGGTTCCTGTCCATGTGCAGAACCTTTTTCCCATTCACAGACATGATCCCAGACAGAATGCATTCCTGCATGAAACATTTAACAACCAGAGAACACTCAGAAAACAAACAACAGGAGATCAACTAACAAAAGCTAACAGGTTTATAGAAAGTGCACCATCACAACCAGAACACAACTGCTGCACTGTTAGTGCAAACTTCTATAAAAAAATGCATTTTGATGTTCAATATCAAACATAAATCATAGAATTTGTGTTCAAACATGCAAAGACAATGATGATAACCATTACGAATACTAATCATTTCACTCCTACATAATTTTGTATGTTTCAGTCTAAATCTTTACATCCAAAAAGGAGCTGAGTGTCATGGGACGCCTCACACTAACCACAAATTATTTCCAAAACACCACAAGGAATTTATATATTCTGCTCTTAATCTACTGTAGAGAAATGTGATCAGAGTTGATCCAAAGTATAAAATAACTTTGCAATTGTTTAGTCATCCTACTGGCACAGGACAAGTTTATAAAAGGACTTGTTGTATGTATATTTAGTTATTTTATTGCTACTTTTCAAATTTCTACTGTGTTTCATGACTTCCCTACATGTTTTGTTGATCAATAACAAATAATCAAATCTTTAAACTTCACCCCTCTTCTCTGACTCTCCAGCATTTGTAATAATTTCGGTGGACGCAATTGGAAAAATGGCAGTTCTGCTGGAGCTACTTGCAATCTGGTAATAATAAATATATTTAAATAAATATTTAGAAAATATTCGTACATCGATCTTTTATACAAACTCAATCAAATTATGTCATTTTTGATCATTTCAAACCTCAAAATGTTCAAAAAGTTGAACATTTTACATACATACAAGCAAAATATATGTTAATAAGTAAATAGGGAAGTAAGTATTATTATTATTATTATTATTATTATTATTATTATTATTATGTTTATTATTTAGTAATAACAAAAAAATGTAACTGGCCATGGACTTGTTACAGGTCAGATATAATGGATCTTTGAATTATTTATGTTATAAATGATTTAATAAATGGTTGGTTTTTTTACCTAAGATTAGAGGATTTTACATAAAGTCATAAAATAAATTTAATAATTTTCAGACCCAAAATGGTCAAAAATCAAAGCAGAAACTTTTACATAGATACATGCAAAATAATAAGTGAATAAGAAAATAACTATTATTTTTATTGAAAATAACTAGTAAGTAAATAAAAGAAAACAATAAGGTAACAAGATATATTGGGTCTTTGGATCATGTATGTTATAAATAATTAAGGAAAGGGATATTTTTTACTTAAGTTTAAAGGATTTTACATAAAATAAATGAAATTATGGACAATTCTGAACATATTATAAAAAACAGTGTCTTTAGTCAGAGGCTTCTTCAAATTCACTGTAATACAGACTGCTACAGGAGAACCATCACTATCAATAAATAACTGTATGAAAATTTTGAACTAATGAGTTACAAACACATTAAATTGAATTTGAAATTGAAAGTTATAATGATCCAGAGAAAGTTGTAATAATATTAATATTAACAATAACTTGTTAAATTATGTTTTAGATACCGTGTTTACTAAGTGAATTAACTCTAACCACATCCTATTAAATTTTTTAAATATTTTTTTTATTTTCTTTATTAAATGTATTGTTATTATTAATTTAGATAATATATAAATAAATGTTAGAGAGGCGTGTGACACATTAAACCTACCTAAATATTTGCTGCCATAGCTGCAAATACAAACATCATGAATATGAAACATGTTCCTGCCCGGCGTGTTTCTGTCGCAATGCGTGTTTAAGGAAAGTAAAGCCGTGAATAAAAAGCTGTGCCATAAGGCCTGCGCCAACCCCAGGATGGAGGCCTGTCTATGCAAAGAGAACCATGACACACTGAAGGGTTACGCCTAAAAGATGCTACAGGGCGTAACACAACACTGAGCACAGTCTGCAGCCGAAATAATAATAAAAAATATTTTAAAAAATCACCCAGCTGACTCTGAGATCTGCGTGCTTCTTGGTGACAGACGAGAAGCGCAATTGTAGTTTTATTTAGCGATATTTCTAATGCGCAAATCCAAACACAATTATCTGATGTCACAGCTCACAATTGCAGCTGAGGCTTTCACTCCAGAAACGATAGCAGGCCTTATCTCTGTCTCTGTGTGTGGAGGGGGTGGGGGAAATCATTTAAAAAGTTCATAAACTCTGTGTTTATTTGTCTCTACTCACTGTGAGTCCGGTGCCCAAAACGATCACATCATATTCCTCATCCATGTTGTATCACCGCCTCTCCCGTCTCGCCCTCTTTTTTTCAGCCTTGGGAAATGAAGAGGTGCTGAAGGAAATAATGCTAGTGGGTCCACAAAAAAAGCTGAGAAATAAAATTCCTGTGTTTTCTCTCAGGCGTGGATGCTTTAAAAGGCTCTTCAGCGATACGTGTTATTTATTAATCATTGGGCATTAATGATCAATGGGGAATACAGCCCACACTGTCACCGGCGGAGACGACCAAAGATGGCCCTGTCCGTGGAGCGATAGAGAACAATGTCACTGCGCGTCGGGAAATAGTGCGCATCCTCCTCTCGCTCCCAGCTTCCCATAGACGTAGCGAAGCACAGTTGATGCGTCAGCGCGTCCGCCATATTGTGAGTGGAACTTTCGCCTTGGATAGCAACATTTACGTTTCAAATGATTTTGCTGAATTAATTTCTGCACAATGTTCGGTGTAGTCCAAATGTTAATTAGACAATGATGTAAAATATATAAAGAAACATTGAATTGTATGTTTTTCTTATCACTTTTATTTGCTGTTCAATAATTATTACATTCATTTCACATAAATACTGCCTCACACCTTCTGATTTTAGTTGACTAATAGTTCTATTCAGATTTACATTTACTTGAGTAACATTTTTGAAAAAGTACTTTTACCATGCTGTACTTTATACTTTTACTTAAGTAACTTTATTACTACTCTTGACTGAGTCAAATTTCAGGATTCTCTACCCAGAACAAAAATGTTTCAACAAAAAATTCACCAAACACACACCTGCAGGTTTTTGATAAAGTTTCAAAGAAACTGATTGGTAAAATTTTTCTTTTGCCTGATTTGATTTTTTTGTTACTTATATGAATTATTGTCATTAAAATACCAAAATTTCCATGTAAATTTATATTTTGGTTGGTTTGATTATGCAATTTTAAATATTAAATGATTGATAATTGTATCAGTTACTGAGTATTTGAGTAGACTTTTTACCAAATACGGTTTTACTCTTACTTGAGTATTTCTTGGATGGCTACTTTTACTTATATTTGAGAAAAAATATGTTTAAGTAGTGCTGCTCTTACTTGAGTACAGTTTCTGGGTACTCTGTCCACCTCTGGTTCTGTGGTAGAATTTTTTTTTATCAAGTAATATATTATGACTTTTAAAATATGTTGTTAAATATAATAAAAAATTGTACAATAATCATAGAAATCGTATGTAAAATGTGTAATATTTTCCATTTTTTCCTCGTCTTCTCTCCAACTTTTTAAAAACCCCTTTGCCTTCCTTACGGCCCTCCGGAGGGCCGTGGCCCTCACTTTGAAAAACACTGAATGATCTTCATATACTTGTCTAAATAGAGAATATAGATGTGAACCTCCCACTATTGCTTTGTATATAAAATAATTAGATTTGTTATCATTACTATCAATGTCATTTTCTTCATTCATTATTACAAACAGCTTTATTTAAAATCCTTTTAAAATCTTTTTGGGTAAATCTCACTATGAATGACACCCCCAAAATGGCGGCGACGTTGATGTACGATCCGGATGCTTATGCGGCGTCTACCTTTCTATGCCTATGCTTCTTCCCATCTAACAACACAATGGGACCAGAGTGAAACGCCGCTTTGGGTTGACTTCTTCACACCTAAAGTTTAGTTCAACATTTCTGTTCAGATTTTACCAGTTTATCCAGGGAGCAAAGCTTGTTTCTTAGTATTTTCCATCCTTCCTTCCCAGTTGTAGGTGCAGCGTTGCCTGCGTGGATGCACGCAGTGGTATCCCTCCGCCGCCACAGCTGGGTGGATGGGAGTTGGTTTTTCAGACTGAAAACACGTTGGGCTTTATAAATATAACAAAAGGCATTATGTAGTTTTACTTGTATATGCAGTTACTTTCTTTGTATTATTTGTTTTCAGAGTTTTATATCGCTATGTGTGAACATGTAGCCATATAAAAGCTGTGGTGGTAAAATGTTATGATTTTAGGTACTATCAGCACCATGGACAGCTGCCAGGTGAACCCTCACTTTTTAGTCAGCGCACTATAAACACATTTTCAAGCGTTTTTAAGAACAATAGCAGGTGTTTTAACACATTGCAACATTATGAGGTATTTTTAACATTAAAGCAGGCGGGAAGGGAGCTAAAATGTTCAGCGATACCATGTTGGGTAAATTAAAACCTTTCTTAAGCTTTAGTTTCAACTAAAACAGCATAAAATGTTTAGAGCTGCAGCCTTCCGCCGCATTGTGAGTGAATGTTGAGCTGCTCCGGTTGAATGAAAGAAGCAGGAAGTTCTTTCTTTGGATCTGCGCACATGACTGTCAGCTGGCCAGAGTCACGTGACGCGCGGCAGTGCGGAAAGGAGAACGAAAATGGCAGAATCCAGGAACTTCAGTAAAGGATCAACAATGACTTTTGTATTCTTTTTCGCCGCCTTTTTAGCTTCAGGGAGCAGCACGGCACAAGTGCCACTTCTTATGTGGTCTACCAAAAGGTATTTAATTTTCTTTTCTTTTTCGTTTTTTGAATTTACGTAGCAAGACTCATTTGAAGTCTGGTCTTACATGCTAAAGCTAACACAAGTAGCTACGTAGCTTTTTAATGTCTAGGATTTCTAAAACAACACAAACGTGAAGAAAAGGTGGATATTTTTCTGTCTTCGTAGTTTTTTTTTTAAAGAAACTATAAAGAGTTTATTCGGCAATGCAGCTGTGGCCGTTATAGATATAAATATAGAGTGTTGTATTTATTTTCAAAAACAGACGTCCAGCATAACTAATAATAAAACTTCCATTTCCACTGTAAAAATACTCACATATTTTTCTTAAAGCTGCAAATTGTGCTAAGTGTGATTGTGGGTCAATGACATGACAAGAGGCTCAACAATCGAGCTGATTAGCTGGCATTATTAGGAATGTTAGCAACATTTTCTGAAGAGCTATATTTCAAAGCAAAAATGTTTATTCTGAGAAAACATTAAACTAGCTTTTAGTTGATACCATGATGTTGAGTTTAGGTTCAAAATATACAGTTTTGGATCATTAAAACTTTGAAATGGTGTGACCAAAATGTACAAAGAAGTTCAAAATATTATACGTATAATTTTTAGAAATTGCTATGAAACATTCAGCTTATGACCTTTGTTGAATTATCTGTGATTTTAGTTAGTAAAATAAATGTAATTTACTTGCATATTACAATCCCTTTATTTAGCCTGAGTGTCACTTTTTTAAGAGTAGAATATGATATTTCTACGATTAAAAACAGTGATAAAGAATAATCTTCCTTGAAGCAAAAACGGCTTTGCAATGATGTTGCTTTTCAATGTAAACATTGTTAAAAACTGAAACTTGATTTTATTTTTGGCTGCTTATATATCAAATCAGTGGCTTATTTAGGATTAGCATATAGGTACTTGTTATTAATGAACAAATTGTATTGTGTATTTGTTTACATTATCATGTGAAATCCTCAAAACTAAAATCTGGAATAAGAAATAAAAAGGACATTTCAGGTGTTTGCTTAACCATCTCTCATGTGATTTGATGACAAATAGATGCTGCAGGTAAGTAAATGTATTTATTCTTTTGTGATAGCAGACATGTCTAATAGATTAATGAAAATACTTTAATTGAAAATGTATTGACTCATGGATAAACCGGTAAACTGCTGTGATGACTGTCCTTAATGTTTTAGCAACTAAGTTGAAGAATTAGCATTTAGCTTCTGTTGTTGTCATTTCCAGTTTGCCACCTTTAACCTCTCCAACGGCCGGACACATAACATCCTTGGAGGAGCTGGCCGCCTACCTCACGCCTGTGTTTGGCTCTGGCTCCAACACTGTGCTCCTGTTCCTGCAGGACAAGGTCAGAACATCACACACACTAGTTAGCTTTTGCTAACACAAGTTAGCTGAGGCTTGTGAAAGCTGAGGCTAACATCCTTTTTCTATTAAGACAGTTTGGAAATCACTAAGTATCATTTTTATTTCTGTTGGTGCTTAAAGACAAATAATGGAGATAAATTGTACTAAAAAACCACAAATATCATGTATAATGTGTATAAATATAATTGTTATGTTAAGCCATCAGTTATCAAAGCTGGTATTATTATTGGTCTTCCTGGCGTGTTGAGACTTCCCATGGCACACAGAACCTTTTTTGTACAAATTGACAAGCGGGTAAATTAAAACCCAGCCTCCTTCTCTGCAGTAAGTGTTAAACAAAAAGCACCAGTCTTACTGAATCAGGAGAAAAAGCAGGAGTCGCTGGAACAGACTTCTCATTCTGGTGTGACTCTGAGCTTTTACTGTACTTCCCTTTGCATGGTTCCTGTTTGCATTATTCTGGACTTTTTGCAGTTTGGTTATTATTGATTCTTCCTTAACTTATTTTGATAATTTTGTTGCTTTTTTTTAACTAAATATGTTTATTTTTATGTTTAGTTAAGCAAAGATGACTTCACCCTGTTTGGTGGAGTGTTTGGAAACAAGCAGGAAAGTGCCTTTAGGAACCTTGAGGTGGGTTTATTTTGGGCATTAATTATGAGCTGGTAACTAACATGCATAATATTAAAACTCTTTCCAATCACTTTTTTATAGGCTGCACTCCAGTCCTCTTCTTCATCAGTGAGTTTTCCTGCTCTGGAGTGGACAGGAGAGTCTGCCATCCCCACCCTGCTGCAGCAGAAACTCGGCGCTTCCCCCCTGCTGGTTGATCCAGACACTCTGTCTCACCTGAGCCTCAACACTTCGATCAGCAATTTACTGATCATCAATCTGCCTTACTGCCGCGAGTGAGACTCTTTTGTTTTTCTGTGAATTTCCATTTGTAATCACCAGCTGCTTTCCCATTAACCATAAAACTGTGCAAATTGTAATTGCAAAAATAAATTATCTTAATAGAAATTTCAGTTTAGAAAAACCTGAAGTTTTTGAATAAAACAGTTTTATAATAGGATGAGGTGTTTTTTTTTTTTTTTTTATTAGACGTATTGAATTAGATGTACTTCACACAAGTCACAGCAGCCGGATGTTACTGTTGGCAGAAACGATGAAGAAGACTACAGGAAGTAGTCTTCAACATGGATTCAACACGTAATTTGAACGTGTTGAATTCATAGCTCTTCTGTGAAATCTCTGACTACAATTTCCCCAAAATGTCACAATAATTTTTCTAGACAATAAACCGTTACAGAAGTTATTACGATAAATGATAATATTGTTTTGAGACCATTTTCAAGTAATGGCCTATAATGCAAGAACACATTCTCAAAGATCAATTAGGATACATTTCATGAAACTTTTACATCCGCTGCTGAAAAATCTTTAATGACTTATGTGAACAAGCTTATTTAAATTTAATTTCTAATTTAAAGGAAACACTACAATTTCAAAATTGTGTTTTTTCAACATCAGCAGAACATTGACACATTTGTAATGGAAATGCAGAGATTTACCAATTCTTTATTGTTTTGCAGCTCACTCAAATCTTGCAAGGAAGTCCTCTCTAACAATGGTATGTTTAAAATACTGGTTATCTGTTTAAGTACAGAATTAGGGATTGATTTCAGAATAATGGCTATAACATTTTTTTTTGTCACCAGATGAGATCATAGGGAAAGTTCTGAGTTCCCTGAAGGCCAAAGATGTTTCATACACTGCAGTATACACAGGGCTGCAGCCATCACAAGTAAGATCTCACAGTTGTCAGAAACATAAATGGTTAAAGTTTGGACATGCTCTGGATGTTTTAGTAGAAGTTACTCACTGAACTTTGTTCTAATTTTCAGGCGATTTCAATGTCATCTTCGTTGATCCAGCAAGTGGGCCGGACCTTGTTACAAGCCCCTGCAGCTGATGTTAAAGCGCCTATAATATTTAGTAATACGACCGGAAGTCCCTGCATTATGCTGTGGGCTCAGAACCTTTTCATCAGCCATCCAGGCTCTCCGGGTTTCATCGACGTTGCTAAAGAAAACTCATCATCATTCTTAGGATCCATGTGTAACAACACTAATTCAGAGTAAGACAGCATTTTTCAGTTTAAAGATGATTGGTTTATTATTATAGATTATAAAGTTATTTAAATATATTGCTTTTTCCTCACCTGTAGGCTTGTGCTCAACTATGTGAACTACACTCTGAGGTAAGGCAACAAGCTGCACACTAAATACTTTAATCTTAACTGAGTAATGTTTTGAATGACGGTCATCAGTTGAATTTTCTAAAGTCTGAAATATAGAAAGTATTTAGAAAGTAACCCTCTAAAAATAACTTTTTAAAGCTGTATGGAAAAATAAGGCTGCATATACATAATATAGGCTTTAAACCTGATTAGATTAGTAGACACAATATATAGCAAAAGTATATTTTGTTTTTTAACTGATGCACCTTTTTCAATTTTTTTTTTTTTTTTTTTTTGCAAACTACAGTACTTCACCCAGTACAGTCCAGTAATATTTTATTTATCCAAACAAAAAACAAAACAACAATGAGACATTTTAGGAGTTTTTACTATCAAAGTTTCTTAAAGTTATTATACAGTTTAAGTCAGATATTTACATGCACTGAAAAAAACACAAATACATTTTTTTTCAGTATAGTTAAATCAGACTGAACTTTTCTTCTTTTACCTAGAAACAACTTTCTAGGTAAAAGAAGTAAATAAATTTCTATTTAGCAAATAGAAATTTATTTCTATTTGCTAAATAGAAATAAATTCTATATTTAGCTAATAGAAATTTATTTCTATTTGCTAAATTTCTATTTAGCAAATAGAAATTTATTTCTATTTGCTAAATGCTGAAAAACATGGTAAGAAAATGTTTTGTAACTTTCCTCAGTGAAGATCCAAGAAAACACTTGTTAATATTGATCCATAGCAGGTGAATAAATAAACACATCAATAAAAATGACTAATATTTCCCCATAATTTCTGGGAGACTAAACTTGTTTACTTTTCAGATTTCTATACTAATATAATCTTGATATTTTTTTCATTTGTTCAAATCAATTCATCATTTTTCAATACATTTTCGAGTAACTTTCTTTTCTTCTGCTAATTGGCAGATTTTCAATGAGTCAGCGGTTCTATCCAGTTTCTGCTCGAAACTGGTTCACCCTGGACTCCGTTCAGGTTCAGGTGCGTTCATCTGGTCAGACCGGGTCTTTTGTTGGGAGTCACGGGATCTACGCGCCGGCGGAGTATTCTTTCCACTGCCAGTTTGTCAGAAGCTTCGGAGACGTCCTGCTAGTCCCAGCCAACCAGAACTCGACTCAGTGGAAGCTGAATTTTGTTGACTTCCAGGTAATAGCTGTTTTCCACATAATGCTACAAAATATCTAAAGAAACATAAACTTTTAGAATGTTTTTTATTCACTATTCAACAATTTTTATGTTCATTTAGCATAAAATGCTGCCTCACAACTTCTGATTTTACTTGGCCATGAGTTCTGTAGCAGAAAATGTTATAAAAATTTAGATCTTAAGGAAATATGTACTATTTTTTATTAGTTTAGTTTATTACCCCAGTTCTCCTCCACAACATTTTTTTTTTTTTTTGTCATAAACCTTTTAATGTCTTGCTTGAGGAGCAAAGCAGTTTGGTTAATTTGACTGGCAGCCAATCAGAAACTAAAATTTAAATAAATTATCTTTAATTATATTTTATATTTAAAAATGATTGAATAACAGAAAACAAAAATTATAAGATTAAAAAATTTATGGGATTCAATTTTTTATTTATTTTTAACTTTTTGATGCCCCACAGCGCCCTCTAGCGCCCCCCACTTTGAAAAACACTGTTCTAACTGCACATGAATCCCTCAAATGCTTATTTTAATGATTAGTTTAAGGAAATTATGATTTTTAAAAATATATAATTTAATAATCTTTTGTGTTTTTTATCTGGTGCAGATTCAGGGTTTCCGTTTGTCCAACGGAACAAACTTTTCTTACGCCAGCGACTGTGCCGGTTTCTTTACGGCTGGGATTTGGATGGGCCTCATCACCTCACTGCTCATGCTGCTAATTTTCGTGTACGGCTTGCATATGATCATGCAGCTAAACACAATGGACCGGTTTGATGACCCCAAAGGTCCGTCCATCTCAGTCCCTCAGTCCGATTAAAGCATCCAAAGATGCAATCCAGTGTCTTTCAGTCCCTAATGAAGCCGCCATGTTGCTTCTACATCTGGACCTCTATAGATAGAGATGCTTTTCTTCAGCAACTCCCTGGCAGATGTTTTTTAGAATAAAACACATTCCTTTTTTTCTCCATACTTTAATGTCCCAAGATGTATGTTATAAAATTTGATTTAATATCTATGTGCTAAAGAAAATGGTGCCTGAAACAAGCAGTTTGCACTCTTACCTGAGAATGCCTTTATTGCCAAAATGCATGCGTTCACTGAATGCTGGCTGGAACATTACAGACCTCAAACCTTGCTTTTCTAATCATATACTAGCATGACTAGTAAAACAAAAAAAGGTGGCTGTGTAAAATATCTATTTTTCACTTGTCAGGGTTCAGCCACATAAGTTTATCACTGTTATAAGACGTTCGCTTAAACCATAATTTATTTGTAAAAAAAGAAAATTGCTCTGTTGACTTTGCCTTGCAAGCCTAATGGTTATCAGCTAATCCATTTTGTGCCTCAGTTGGATATTTGTCAAAACTTTTGATTTGCAAATGCTACTACATGTACTTTAAATTGCCTTTAATGTAACATCTACAATAACTCTTGGAAGAATATTCAATTAATGCATTACAAGAACATTTAATTTCCTCTTGGAATCAAAGTATTTTGGAATTTGAATTAAAATTGTGAATAAAAATAAATGGATTAAACAGTTGTTGTGAAATGTTTGAATATAAATATACACATATATAATGTAATAATTCATAATAATATATAATGTGTATGTGAGTATTTATGAATGTTGTGAAGCTGTTGTTAATGTGCATATTAGGACCATGATAAATGGAAAAGGAGTAAATTCTTGCTGTCCTAGAAAAGAAGGAAATTTCTGAGCTCGTTTGTGAGAGAAAACTAAAATTTTGAGATTAATGTCTTAAATTTGAAAACTCCATTGTGAGAAACTTTCAAGAAAGAATTAATTTTTAAATGAATCTCTGAAATTTTCTAGAAAAAAAACATGAAAATTTGAGCTTCAAAGGTTGAAAATGTTAGATTTTTGAAAATCAGAAAAATTCTAGAAATTTTTTACCCCCAAAATTTTTGGAATTAATTTCAATTTTTTTCTCGCAGTTTTCAACTTCTGCAGCTGAGACATTTTGTGTTTGTTCTAGAAAATTCAAGTTTTTTTGTAGAAAATTTTTGACTTGAAGTTTTGTTTTATTTACTTATTTTTAGAACATTTCTGATAATCTCAAAATTTTGAGGTTTTCTAATGAAAATATGATTTTTCTGCATACAGTGGTTCTATTATGTAGTCGTAGTTACTACTGTCTGTACTTGCAGCATAGCCGTTTGCTACATTTGAACGTTAAAACTTCCAGAACTTTACACAACTTCGGCGTTGTGTAACTATGGCGACGTCCCTGTTACTATAGTAACGGCCCTAAACGTTTAAGCTAGTTTTACTCGCCCTGTTGACAGTTTTCCTCTAAAATGTCAAACCCGCTTTCTCGTCGAGTTAGATTTGGAAGCTCACAGGACAGGAAAATTTACCCCCGCTATTTTCCACTCGACCGATTAGGAAACCAATCGAAAAGAGATGAAGCTCGGAAACCGTCGCATCTCGGACCGGGCTGCTATTCCAACGATGAGGTGCATATGTTGATCACAAATTACTCTTTTTTTTTTTTTAATCTGAGATACAGCGCACATTTTATGTTGTATTTTTTTAATTTAATTTAATTTTTTTTTATTGAGAGGATAGCCTAATCTAAAAGTACTGGAAATAAAAAAGAAAAAACGGAAATCAGTCTAATTATTAAATTATTATTTAATAATAATTTGTTTATTATTAAATTCCACATATTTTTTGTGTGGATTGTACAGATGATAAAACCCCAATGAGTAAATCTGTGAACCTTTTGTAAATGTGAAAGATGTTATAAAAATAAATAAATAAACATATGGAGATAAGAGATTTGAGTCTACGTTGTGTAGAATTTTAAGAGGACCGCTGTTTTCTTTCTCTTCACAGTTTCGCTCCATTGTTTACAATCTAGAAACCAGACCTGAGAGTTACAAGGGATATGTTCTCTCTGCCCGGACTGGGACTCGTTTTCCTCCTTTTAAGGTATTGTTTATACGACATGTCAAAGCGATTAACTCTTCAGTTATCCACAGAAACACCAGTCAACGTTTATCAAAAGAAAGAAAATGTGACAGCATATAGTTATAAAATACAGCTATTACTTAATAAAAAAATAACCTGCAGCCTTTCTTTGTAGTGCTGGAAGACAGTGGTGTTCAAGTGCCAAAATTATTTATATGACTGTATTAATCCCAAAGCAAATATGATGCATGTGCATTAATGTCTAAGGGTTTGAAGGTTATAGATCTACAATTTTAGTCACTGGTGTTGGTTTAAATGGACAATGAAAATGCTAAAATCAAATAATTTCTTCATTATGTAATGCAAACATTATAAGAGACAGAAATCAAATTCAAAAATCCTTTTTTTGATCCCAAAGGTTAATTAAATATTTCTGTAGCTTATAATAATTAATAGCTTTTGATGATGTAAATAGCTTCTGTAGCAGTCTGTACTACAAAGATTTGGAATAAGCCTCTGACTAAAGACAATGTTTTTCTAAGACAGTCTAATGAAAAGAATCATTCAGGTTGTCCAGTCATTCACAGAACAGAAACAAAAGTAATTGTTTTTCAACAATTATCTGACTTGATGGCCAAGTTTAAAATTTTCTTTCATATCGACAAATTTTTACAAAGAAAATTTTAAAATTACAAAAAGAAGAGTTTGGTGTAAATGCAAGATCTATCCTGTTTAGTGTGATGTTTTTAATTCAATAATTTCACGCATCAAATTTTCATGATTAATGAAAAATATTTTTTAGGCTCTGGTATGGAGGTATTGGTTTTGAACAAAGGAATGGGGTTTAGAGAACTGTGTATAAAAATGCTGTCTTTATCAAATAGGACTGAAAAGAAATGTTACTTCATAATTTAACGTAATGAAATTGGGCGTCTGTCTCTAAAAACTCTCACTCTTTCTGAAACTCCGCCTTCAGGAAGTCATCATAACATCCCTCCTTTATTAACCCTTTAACATTTTTATGTGTTGTTGTACTGAGAAGTTGGTGTGCAGTTCCACCAGGTGTTTGCTAATTGCTGCTGGCTAGTCTGAAGGAGCCGACACCGGGGCGTAAGGGAGATGAGGGCTGTTCTGCAATGCTGAAGCTCAGAAGCTTGGAAACTGCAGCTCTGAGGAGGAGCTGTGCCTCAAAGGCGGGACTAGGTCCACCCTTGCGTTTTACACAGCTGAATGGTTGCCATGGAAATTAAAGTATTTCTCAAATATGCCCGAAAGAATCAAAGCAACACTCCAGGTGTGTTTTTGATTAGGGAATAACATAACATGACGTAAAGCTCAAAAAAGTAAATTTTACAAAGTACTGCACATTCCTGTGATTGACCAATCACAGGATTGTGATTTATCAATCCATAAAGCTGATCTTATTCAGCTTTATGGATTGATCCATAATCCTTAAATTCATTTTTGAATTTTTCCAGTTGACTCCATCACCTCAGCAGTACCAGAGCGATCAGAGCAAATCCAGAGTTCCTTTCCACGGTAGAGCGCCGTTCGATTCTTATGAATATAAATTCAAAATGCCGAAAAACACCGCCGACAACAGCCCAGGGTGAGAGACGATCCATAAAACCGCCGCAGTGTTGAACTGAGCTAACGGCCGTTTCTTCCTGACTCAGCCCTGGGATGTACGAACACATCACCAACATAAACAGGAAGGTGATCTGGCCCATGTGCTTCGGGAAACCGGACTGGTCCAAACTGCCGCAGCTGGACAAGAAGGCTGTCAAAGTGACGGTGAGTAACACCAAAAAACTAATATATACCTATAACTCTTGAACTTTTTCACATTAACACCACAAACTTCACTGCTTCTTGTTTGGGTTTTTATGTAATAGATCCACCACAAAGTATCAAATATTTTAGATCAGGGAGGAAATGAAACATGATCAAGCAAAGACTAAATAAATGCTGTCAATGCATTTTAGGCAATAAAATGTTTTTTTTCTTTAAAAAATAAATTTGTTTATTGGCATCTTCTATTATATTTCTAATACTGTATAAAACAATGTAAGTGTAAATCAGCAGGATGTGCCAATTTTTTTATCCAGTTAATCATCAGAATAATCAATAGTTGCAGCCCAAAACTGCACACTATTTTTAAAATATTTTAAAAAACCAAGTATCATTTTGATCCCACTTTACAAATGTGTTACTTTATGTTGGGCTATCGCATAAATCCAAAGAGATTTGAGGTTTTACGAAACAAACTTTGAAGGAAAAAAAAAACTCCACTACTTTGGAAAGTCATTGTATTTAAAAGACAATCCAACACTATGAATGTAGGAACAAAAACAACAAAGGTTGAACCCCAGATGTATAAACTGTACATGCAGCTATTGAAAGCCAGCTTCTGTTTTCTGTTTTTCTTTCCTCCCCTCAGGTGCCCACTGACTACGGGTTCGTTAGGCACAGGGGCAGACTGGCCTATCTGAGTTTGTATTTTTAACTCTACAGCTGAGGCATGAAATTGCATTACAACATGGACGCCGCGAGGAGTCACCTGAAGCTGCAGAAATCCTCACCTAGCAGATCCTGTAAGAGTTAATAAAAGAACAAAATTGCTTTTTGCATTTGTACAAAAAGCAGGCGGAGGTGACGTCGAACATTTGTTGCATACAAATCCCAATATGAAGTGGGTGTGTACAGAAAACACAAAAAAACTGTGTCCATCAGTCTGCTAAGTGCAGCTGCTTCCTGCTCTCACAGCAGGTTTTAAGTTTCGCCTCAGAGAGGAGAAAACGTCTTCACTGCTGAGCCACAACAAAAGGGACAAACAAGTGTTCATCGTTAGAGCGAGGTCATTTCTTCCTCCTCACTTTGGGTTTCTTGACAGGCCGGAGATACGGGTTGTCAATGACGTTGTCTTCGCTGGCCTTGGTCGATGGAATGACGCCACCTGGGGGCAGCACTGAGTTCTCTTTGTCAGCGCTCGGATCATCCTGAGAGACGCAAAGAGAGTTTTACGTTAAAATATGTCCGCCCCTGTATCAAACTAATAAAATAAGCCACTAATTAAATAGCTATAGAACAGTGAAGAACAAAAAAGGAAAGCAATAAGCGTTCATATAGTTTTGAGACAATTTACAAGTGATAGTAGGATAAAAATGCAAGTTTGCCCTCTCAAAGAGCAATAAACTTTAATTTTAACACAATGCTGGAACTGCAAGATATTTTAAATATCCAAAGTAAAATGAATGGAACCAAAAACCATATAACCAAAATCACAAATGAAATGTATTATTTTGTCAAAAAATATCAATAATACTATTATATTATTTGGTTGGGTGATAAATCGATTTTATCAACTAATCAAATTTTTGTTTTTCAAGATTTAACTTTTGGAAAATTGATTCTTTTTCCACCAACGCACTCTTTTGGTTGCCATAGCTCACAGTGATGTCAGGATGCCCAGGACAAGCAAGTTTTTTTTATTTTTTTTTATTTAACAAACTTGTTTTCTCTGAATTTTGAGATGTTTCTCCTGGTAAAATTGTGTCTTTTTATTATTATCCTTAATAATATTGTGATTATATTCCTGTAATTAAACAAAGATTTTCAGTTGTACAACTCACAGAAGGGATGACTGAAATAAACACCACTTACTACAAATATTTTCTGTCATTTGTTAATTCTTTTTTTAGAAAAGAAAGCGAAATCTATTAATATCTGACATGATAAAAATTTGAAATTTTATTTTAAGCCATACTACCTAGCTCTAATCTGTGAGTAATTTCCAGATTGTGTGAGTTCAGAAAGACAAGATTAGTATTGGTAAGATTAGTAAGAAAAACTAAATTTTCTGAAGAAAATTCCCCACAAAAATACCACTGAGTACTAAAATCATTGAAAAATGGTGTTAGACTCCAGCTGTGTGGACTTACAGCGATAACATTCCCTGCTGCGTTCTCGCCGTCTGTCTGGTCGTCCTGCTCTGACGAGTCCGTCTCCTCCAGGGTCTGCAGTTCCAGCTCTGAAGGAAGGAGGGCGCTGAGGTACGGGATGGTGCTCGGCCGGGCAGCGATCACTGAAATCAGTCACAGTGATATACATATTAGTGATGCACCGATTCATTCGTTTCTGATACTGATATTTTAGGTTTAGTATCAGTAAATACCAATCTGACACAGAAAAACAGCTGAATTGACTTAAAATGTTCCTTTTTATGCTTAAAACCTTATTGAGAAACAATTCATTTCAACAAACAAGGCATGAAGAAAGGAGGTGAGTTCTAGGGTCATCTCCAATACAGATACGGTGGAAGTTTACACTATAAAATAACCAGTGTTAAAATGACCTCACTCACAGGGAAAGGCAGAGATGTCATCTTTGAAGAGGCTTTGGGTTTCTCCGGTTTTGGCCATGAAACGGGTCAGCGCTCGTTCCACGTCTCTCCTCTGGGTGGCAGCTTTTTCTCTCACTACCTGGTAGTCCGACACAGGCTCCCGAAATGTCTGAAAGACGTAAAAGTTCAAATGTAATCAGAAGTTACCTTCAGAGAAACTAGTGAACTCATTTGATTTTCAAGGATTTGTTTTCTAAAACTGGTTTCTGGCTCACGGGTGTCTTGATGTAGGTGTGAGGGTCGGGGAACTCTGGGAAGTGGCCGGGAATGTGAGACGGATGCGTCCGCTTTTGTCCAGCAGACAGAGATTTAGGAGTCACCGGCGAATTCGTCACTGGAGCTGAAATTCAAAATGAAAATAAAAAAGTTAGAAGTTTGGAACACACACAGGGAACATAAATGAGGGGCAGAAAGCTTCCTTACGGGCAGTTATGACCATCCTCTGAGATCGCTTGGCGTACACAGGCAGCGTGTCGACGTTGAAACCTACAGACAGTTTATTTTCATCAGATCTGAGTCTGTCGGCAGCAACAGGAAACGCATGCCGTCTGTGTGTGGATTTCTGATCTCACCCATTTCGATGAGGGTCACCACGGTGTCCGACAACGTCGGGACGCTCCTGGCTGTGTGTTCACAGTACGTTTTAGCACATCGACCGATTTCAGTTATGTCTTGGAGGGAAAAAAAAACTAATATTTTATTTTTTTCTTTTACACAACAGAAGGGATGTAATAATATTCAACTATAAAACAATTTGGAACCAGTTTTGATTTTTCTTCCTTATCTAAGGGTTTGTGTTTATACAGAAAAGTGAATATAGAATTGCCATTTCTTAAATCAGATCCTGCTTTTTAATGAAATGTTTAAAACATTTTTTTATGTTTTAAATAAGAAAATTAATTCTTTTTTTTAAATTACATGAGAAAATTTGCCACAAAAAGCTTTTCTTTATTTAAATAAATTTAACTGGAGAACTTAAGTACTGTCAACACAAACTCTTAATGCCTGAAAAGTGCATTTAATTACATTTTTATTCAAAACTGCAGAATACAAATTTAAAATCCCTGGACAAAATTCAACAGACCTAAAAAAAACAACATCATCATCTTATGTACTTTTTTAGAATTGATTTTAAATGACAATAATAATAAACAAAAATAAATCAACATAAGATGTAATATGTACTTCTTTATCCTTCTGGAAGATTAATCAGAAACATAAGTAGTCATTTGACAGGATTTGGAAATCATTACTCTTATACAGAGTAATGACTTCTCAAATGAATGTGCATTGTGTGATTTTGTATATTTTTATATATTTTTTATTCTACTAAAAAAACTGTTCTGAAGTTAAATATGTTTGGCCAAATCCAAACAAAAAAGAAAAAGAAGAAAATGTGGAATACTTGATCTCGTTATCAAGGTATTTAAAAATTATGTCGTGATATCAGTTTTGACAATATTGCCCAAGAAGATTATTCTTTACTTCCTAATGAGAAGTAAAGGACAGGTTCTCAAACATTCCTTTTTAAGTGCTCTATTTTGATGATTATTTTATGGACGGGCACCATTTCAAGTTTTCGCATTAAAGTTTTACGATCTTTAGAATACTTTAAACGTTCCAGTTAAAGAACACGTACAGCTCTGCATCATCTCCGTCAGCGTCTCCACGGCGGCCTTCTCGGCGCTCTCGAAGCCGCTCTCGGTGAGCAGGGCGCTGACAACAACCTGCAGGGTCCGCCGCCGGGCCAGCTGGTAGTTCTCTGCGGGGCTGGAGGCTGCTTTAGTTCCCCGCTGACAGAGCACAGAGGAAATAGAGCCTGAATAGAGCCTTTATCTTTAGTTTGCCACATCTTTATCAAAACATATGTAGATATGACCAAAAAGGAAGTTATCTGAACCTAATGTAAACAACGCAGTGCTGTAATTTGAAAATATATATTATGACTTTCAGTAACTAATCCTTCTCACTATATAACACATTGAAGAAATATACCTGCTGTGTGACTGCGAGCTAAAGCTACCTAGCTTAAACACCGTTACATTCTGTTCCATGACCGAAGAGAACGACTCTTACCCCGCTTGAATTCAGCGACGTCCCCGATGCTGCCGAGGAATCCCCCATTTGCACTCACTTCAACTTTCTTTCCTTTGCTAAAAAATGTGTAAATGTATTTTACTCATTCGACTGGCGCGTAGCCACCGATTGTAAACATAGTGTGGATTAATGACGTCGTTTCCGCTACTTGGGCGGAAGTTGAATCCACCTGCAGTTTTACTTAACACTGCCTTCTAGTGCTAATTTGTTATGCGACACATCTGTTACAAGGAAAAAGAAATCCAAAGTTCATAATTTTCGAACTCTTTTAACTCCATCCGAGGATAAAATGTGCTTTATTGTTGTTTTATTTACCTAAAATTAATCTAAAATTTAAATAGAGATTTTCTTTACATTATGGTATCTTTATATGTTTAAAAATGTTGATCCAAACCATCACCGGGAAGATGGATCATCACAATAGTTCTCAAATTAATGTACTGCTTTCATGTTTGTAGAAGAATTGATGTCTAATATTATGTCACGGAACATTTTTGGGGTTAAATAACACTTTAAATTACTATGCATTGTGTATCTACGCTCCTGTGAACAAATCCCCAAGACCTGAGATGTGCAGATTCTGCTCTCTTATTTAAGTCAGTACATTACTGACTTAAACATTATTGATTTGTGAAACTTTCCAGTTTATGAGACTATTTAATCAATTATGAACATTTTTTTTGCTTTAAATTTGAATTTTACAAATTATTTTATATTTTGCTTACATTTTATGATGAATTTATTTGAATTAGCCCACATAGTTATAAAAGTCATACGTAGAATTTTGCTTGCACAAGAAAAGCTGTTTATTACTATACAAAACATGTAAAAATTCTTCCTTGAACATCCAGTACAAGTCATTTATTAGAATCTGCTGCCCAGCAGCCAGACATTACTGTATCCTGCAGTTTTTCAGTCTAAAAGTTCACCGTATTTTGTTTTGTCAATAACAAGGGCAAACTGCATTTTTAGCCACATAAGAAATAAATAATGCAGAAAAAGGGACCAGTTTAATGTGGTGATAGGGTTTATCTGTCATCAACAACCCTGTCTGTAGAGTCCATTTCTGGGTATGAAAGGTTTCCCTAAGATGCGTGCAAACGGTTGGCTGAGCTTCTCTGCAAAGCAGTTCCCAGATGTTTGACCTTTGCCTCAGACATTACGACTGTCATCACGTCTTCAACTTCAGTACAAACAGAGGTATTGTCAGCTGTTGGGACATCTTTCTTTTTCTTGTTTTCAATGAGAAGTTGCTCCAGTTCTTCCTCTATGGTGCGATCCTCCACAAAGGGCAGAAAGATCATCTCCACCATTCCGCCAACCATCCCAAGTACAGCCAGAGTGGAGCCGAGCATGTAGATCTTCAACATGCTGCGGGTAGGCTTCTGGCTCAGCAGATCCTTGGCAAAAGGGATGATGTCACTTATGCTTTCCATATTTGGATTTGATGACCCTACTGAAAAAAAAAATAAGAAAAAACAATTTACAAACCTGTTTTGTCTGAGAAAATAGTCCTGAAAATGTTCAACATGTTTTAGAAGCAACAACTTACCTCGAAGCACGTACCAAAGTCTTGATTGTCCCAAAGTGTTTGGCTCAATCTTGATGGTGGAAAGGCAAGAGAAAATCCTGCAATTTATGGGCGAGAAGAGCCACGTCAACTCCCTCAGACTTGATGCATATTCATGAGGTACTACAGTCATTTTTTTAAAGAGATTCACACTTGTTTGTGTCAAAGGGCATGCAGTTGTAGAGCAAGAAGTGAAACACTCCTTGTACGTGATGCTGTGCATGTGACATCACATTTGCGCCAAAGCAGATACAATAAACAGCTTGGTGTGTGGACAATCTCCAACAATAGGGTTTTGGCATATCCATCAATACTGATACAAACTGAACAACATGTGTGGTTGATTTGCATTGGGTGAGTTGTAACTGTGCACATAGTCTTCCTCAGGTGAGCTTCAACAATGTCCAATCAAAGTATGTGTGGCTGAGAAAAGTCCCTCCCACGTATTGACTGACAAAGATTGTTTGGTTATACAAGGAGTACCCCTTATTGAACACCGACAGATAAGTTCCACGGCCAGATAAGGTGCTACACAATCCTTTGAATCATGCAGTCCTGTGCTGCTCTGGCTCCTGCACTCCTGCAACCCACCTGACTCGGTAAGAGGCTGCAGTGTTTGTGTGAATGTGTATGTTTGTGTGTGCATGCAATCTTTGCCTCAAACTCCATGCCCTTCGACCCAGATCTTGCTGCACGCGACAGAGGGGTGAAGTCAGGCAAGTGAGTTGGGAAATGCGTCTGATCTTTGTCACACAGGACCATGTGTCATGCACACTCAGTGAAACGGACACAAAACACACATTAGGTCTGAATCAACATCTGTACATCAGATGATGCACGCTTCGCACGGTAGCTTTTAGTCCAGTTGGATTTTAAGCCACAGTGATGGCCAATGTCTATCTTTTGTCTTTGGTCTTTTCAGTGATCCAGTCAGAAAATACCTGATAAATTAAATATTTAAACTTCTAAGTGACTTATGGGTCAGTGGTAGAGCAGACACAGCATATACTGAGGTAAATGTCTTTCTTGCAACTCTCCTGGGTTTAAAACTCGACTCTCCACGCAGTCTTATTCAGTTATTACGATGATTACGCTTTCTGTCAGATTTTTAAAAGAACTTCTTCAATTGCTGGGAAATAACCGTGTCAATACAGCAAGTTTCATCCAAGAGTGTAAATAAAAACAAATTCTGTGGTCAAAGTTGTCAAATCGATTGACAATGTCAACAAGCTGGAAAGAACATACAAAAAGAACTTTTTAAAAGATTAGGATAGAGAACAATAACGTCACCTTGAAAGAAAATTCAATCTGTATCTTTCCAGTAGTACAGATACACAGAAAGTTACTTAAACTCATCAAAAAAATACAAAAAACACAATTTTGCATGATTTCTGTCAATTTATTACCATGAATGGAAAGAAGACTGAAACTTTGCATTGCTTAGAGCAGGAATCTCCAAGTCCAGTCCTCAAGGGCTACGATGCTGCAACTTTTAGATGCATCTCTGCTGAAACACAGCTGGATCAAATAAACTGCTCATTACCAGCCTATTGCAGAACTGATTGGATGCTGGTGGGGGAATTCAGACATTTTGGAGCAGAGATGCATCTAAAAGTTGCAGGATGGTAGCCCTTGAGGACTGGACTTGGGGACCCCTGCCTTAGAGGAAGTGATTGTACGGTTCCTTGGGTTTCTTTTACCCCAGCAATGTTAAGGAATATGAAGCTTTCTAGATGTAGGGATCAAACAGCACTACAGAGTAGCTCCTGTCCCATCCGGAAGTGCAGAGACATTGGGACTAACCTATGAACTCAGCATAACTCCTTGATCAGCATCAATGTCCATGCACCTGTCTGCATTTAGTCTCCATAGTAGCAATCTCTTGGATTTTTACCTTTACTGCTTTCCTGACTGCATCAGGTTTTAAATATGAAACCACGGGATTAGGATATCTTGCTTCAAACCCAAGCAGCAATATATCGGCTTTCTCTAGGGAAGCATGTTAGATACTTTCCCATTTGCAGCATTCTGAAATTTGTTAAGGATATAGTCAAAATCAAAAGCACAGAAATTTATGTGTGCGTTCGCTTTCTTTGCGTGTTGTTGCTGCAGGGGACCAACATTAGCAAATGAAATGATATCAGACTCATATAGCACTTTTCCACCCTCAAAGGGTTCTCTAAGACGTCTTACAATAAAATCAGTCATTTCCATTCACACACACACATCCACACACTGATGGGGCAGCTGTGGATTGTAGCCACAGCTGCCCTAGGGCAGGTTGACTGAAGCTACGCTGCCATCTTGTGCCATCTGAACATTCGAAGGGCCTTGCTAACACCTTCAGGCAAGGTAGGACACAACAACAAAGGCGAATAATTCCAGGGCAAACTCCTACCGCCATATTGTTTTGTTCAGATCATCTTTAAGACAATGACTCTATTGCCTCATCAGCAATCCACAAGCTGCCCACCATACTCACTACATCATCAAAAGCCTTTCTTATCATTATCAAAAACAAACAAACAACTGCCCAGAACAAAAAATACCCAAATTATTACTTCTGACAAGATAAATTACTTTGATATTGAATGAATATCAAAGTAATTGTTCTATCTATCTAACAAAAGAAAAAGAGACTGAATGCCAGAATTATTTCCGGTTCTAAAATGACAAATTATGTCGTCCAGTCAACGATGTCTCGGGTTTCCCACTGAGATTTACCTGTGCTGTTTTGTTAACGTCATATTTTTCAGTTACTATGTTTTTCAATTTGTTGTTTTTAATGGTTTGTTAAAGTGGTTTGTATTTCTGGACCACTTTAGTAGATTGCAAAAACACAAAATCTTACCAAGTATTTTAGTCTACTTTCTAGTATAACTACTTTAGTTATACTAGAAAGTATAACTGATTTAGTTATACTAGAAAGTATAACTTTTACTCCCACCAGACTAAGAATTATTTATTTATTTTAATGTCTGCCTTTTTTTTAAAGACTTTGTAGTTGGTGTTTAGATATTGTTGACAATTCTTTGAGTAACACATAATTACCTAGTGATATTTTCAATTATCTTGCCAATTTTAAACATTTTTTAGCTCAAAAACAAGTTTTCTTTGGGAAACCCTGTGAGATTTTGTGTTTTTGCAGTGTACGAGCATCCATCAGGGAGAAAATTATACACCATAAGCCATTAAAGTTCTCTGATTTCCTACTTAAATTTGGGACTTTGTTTCTGTGTAAGGATAACCTCTCACCAGTTTATGTCTTTTATTTTTTTTTTCCATGGTTAGGCCTCGGCACCCTGATGTGAGTATTGGTAATGTTCCACATTTTGGTTTGTTTTTGCTAAGTAAACATGAGGCTTTCCAAAGACGCTGTGGTAATCTCTCTGTGATTACGCTTTTCAAAATGTTCCTCTTTAAACAAAGTGACTTTGGATTCTGGGCATTTGAGTTGGCAGCTGCCGGGAAAAGGTTGAGCCTGTTTGGAGACCTTTGCCCCAATTTGCTGCGTTTCTGCGCTTGAATGGACAGTCTGTCTTCCCACTGGACTTCACTAAGACGGTCTTTTAGGAGAGGTGAGGAAATGGGTTCAGATGTGAGGAGGCTTTTCAGTGAGGATTTGGATGAAAAAGGGTAGGATGTCCTGTTTATTCTGCTTTTAAATAAAATTATTACTAACAACCTGACTAGAATGTTTATTTACAGCATTTCAAAAATGAAAGGGTGAATTTTTTTTTAATCCAAGAGTATTCTTTAGATATAGAGCAAATGCAGACAAGAGGAACAATGTATATAAACCTAAAATATAGTTGGTTAAGCTTACATACATTACATTAGGGATTTTTGTTGTTGCAGCTTCTAAAAATGTGTTTTATGCTGAGTGTAATTCACGTTTTTTAAAACATGCCACTATAAATACACTCTCTTGTTAATACTAACTGTATTGGGCGTTTAAGTGTAATCTGATCTAATGAAATGTTGCCTGCTAAATGGCTTTCAGGTTAGTTTAATTGGACACACTAAATCAGGTCGAAGGTAAAAATGTTTGAATATGGCTGAAGAGTTTCTGAAAATAGGAAAATACAGTAAGAAAAAAGCTTATTCGCATTTTTGCTTCAGTCAGTCATACATAAATGCTCTAATAAAAAGTTAAGTTTTTTTTTAAGTCAGTTTTTATTTTTACCCTAGTTTAAAAAATATTCTTGCTGATTCTTTTTTTATACCTAATATAAAAAAACACTCCTCTCTATTCATTTTAATAGGGGATGATGAAATCTTCACTGCTTGCTTTTCTATAATTTTTTGGCCTATTTTACAATTTTTATTATACCTGAATCAAGTTAAATGTAGTAAAATTTTCTAAGCCCTTTAATCAGTGCTTAGAAAGTAAAAAAGTCAGTAAAAACACAGAAAATTATTTCAAATAATTAACCTATTTCAGACATTTCATTTTATGGCTTGTATATTTTTTTAATTCTTTTTATTATTTATTTGTATTAATATATTTTTGTTTAGTTGTACAGGTTTTTTTAAATATCTCTGTTAAAAACAACAGAAAACAATTTGAGAAAAAATTTTTAATGAATATTTTATTGACTTCAAGTAGATGAATGACATAAATTTCACATTTAGCTTTTATTTCTGAGCCAACCAGATTTCTTCAGAATATACTGCAAATGAGATCAATAAAACTGCAACAAACTGAAGAAAAAAAAAAAAAAAAAAAAATCACATTACAAAGTTTGTTTTAACTAAGCAATTAATAAACATTTAGGTTTTAAATCACTGATGGCATGCAAGAGCTATGCATTGGCAATTTTTAATCATACTTGCAACATTTATAATTACTGTGATTTATTCGCTTGAGCACACAAAGAAAAGAATTTACAGAAAGAACGAAGACGTAATTTTACATCAGTGTTGCTTACTAGAAGCTGTGAGCACTTGTTTAAAATGATTTATTTACAATGTGGGTTTTTATTTATTTACAAAAGTGGGTGAAGGTTATCGTCTCCTTCCTGTCTGTGCTTTTCAGATCTCAAATGATCCTTTGAAAAAAAGCTGCAAACAAACACGAAAGGTATCAGGTCGACTTTCCTTCAAAAGATCAAGAACTCTCTTTTCCAATCCACCATCCCGTCCTTTGAAACTCAATGTCTGCAATGTGGAGATGTGTGTCTTAGATAAATGTTTGGAGGTTTAATGTGAGTGTTTGAGTTTTTATTGGCACTCTTTCCGACAAGAAACCCCACAGACTGATGGTGCGGACCGGTCGGGTCCACGGGGGGTCAACCTCCTCTGATTTGGAGCAGAGAGGAGCTGCTGACACAAGACGGCGTCACACCGAGTCAAAACAGCAGCACTGACCTGCAGAGGGCAGAAACACAAAGGTTTCATCTTTGGTATGAGCTGGAACTGAGATGCATGAGTATTCATGCACATTTTGTCACTTTATAGCCTCAGATTTGTGTATTTTATCAGGATGTCATGTGATAAACCAACACAGAGCAGTTCAAAGGGAACTTCGTTTGTCTTTTTTTGGTTTTCAAATAAATGGGTGATTATTCCATCTGGATTTGGATGCTGTGCAGCTGAAAGAGTTTTTACTTTTACTTTTTTTTTTTTTAACTTTCAGACAGCTATTATGAAGTGTAACCATGGCAACAAGGCATTGTTTTTACAACTGGGCATAGCTGATAGTATTTCAAAAGCTCAAATTATACCTGAACTTACAACCCAAAAAGGTTGGATCTGGCCAATAAAATTCAAATATATTTACAAAGGTGCAGAAAAAGCAAATGAGATCCAAGATTATAAATTTGGGTGGAGGATCAGTTTCCAGGAGCTAACTATAACCAAAAGTCAGGATGTTTAGCGTATGTTGGTGTGCTTTAGATCAAAGCATGATTAGGTGTTAGAATGGTCCAGTCAAAACCTAGACTCAGTGAGCTTGATTCTTTTTAGATTTATTTAGATAAAAAATTGACAACTTTGTGTGGACTCTTCACACAAAATACATTATGCATGCTGATTGTAAAGTGACAAAATGTGAAAGAGTGCAACATAATTTATATTGCATTTGATTTTCTACTCACCAAAAAAAGTTTTAACCCATTAAAACTTCATCCAGCTTTCACATGATAGAACAAACTCCGGTCTGTAAAGTCTTCCCATTCCGGTTTTTAGCATATCTGGGGACAAAAAAAAAAAAAAAAAAAAAAGCAGAGAGAAACGTTATCGCACATTAGATGTGTTTAAGACCAATGCAGATTAAAAAACAAAATTGGAGGAGTAACTTTCTGCCAAAAATCTCTGAAATTTTGAGATGAACCTCAGGAATATTCCAGAAAAGACAAGAAAATTTCTGCGTTTTGAAAAGTTGAAAAATTGCTAGAAAACACTCAGAAATTTTGATGTTAATCTCAGAAGTTTTTGAAAAAAAAAAATTACATCAATTTCTGACTTTGAAAAGTCAAAAATTTGCAAGAAAAAAAACTCCAAAAGTTTGAGATTAATTTTTGAGAAAAAAACAGGGAAACGTCAAAACTTGAGAATGTTCAACTTCTACAAAATTTCAGAAATTAATCTCAAAATTTCTGAATTTTTTTCCTCACAATTTTTTACTTTTTAAGCTCTTTTTGAAACAATTGACATGTGTTTAAATTTTTAGATTAATTTATAAATTACTGAGTTTTTTCTAGCCAATTCAAGCCTTTGCAGCTGAGGAATTTCCAGGTGTTTTTTATGAACATTTCTGATAATCTTTCTACAAAAGTTTTGACTTTCCAAACTCAGAAATTTTATTTATTTATTTTTTTATTATATTTCTGATATTAATCTAAAATTTCTGAGTTTCTTGTAGCAAATTTTCAACTTTTCAAACTAAGAAATTTCCAAGTTTTTTCTAGAATATTTCTGACATTTTTTTGGCAGAAATGTATGTCTGCTCCTTTGTTGTAGATGTTTGCTTCTGTCAGACAGTCCAGATTCATGACTGGATCCTGACGCCTACCCGTTCAGGTTGGCGGGCTCCGAGTGGTACACGTGCTTCCCCTGCTCGGCCATGGTGGGCGCATGCTGCGCGGCGTTCTGACTCTGACTGGCCTTCAGTGGGTGGAAGTGGTTCTTCAGATCGACGTGGCTCGGGGGCAGAGACATGTGCTGCGTCTCGCTTATGTTCCCGTTGATGTCTTCCTTCTTGGTCTCTGGCTTTTCCGGATCCGGATGTTTGCGGCTCTTTGTTGGCGAAGACACATCGATCACTTTGATGTCTGGGACGCTGGCCTGCCGCAGGACCAGCTCTGTGTGAGCCAGCTGCAGCTTCTTCATGTGATTGATGGCTACAGTGGCGTTGAAGGCTTGCTGTATGGAGAACAAGGAAAAAGAGGCACCACTTTAATACCTCTAGACAATGTTTCAACAAAGCTCAATGGTTTTTCACTAAAACCAGAAAGATTAGAGCACATCACCCCGATTTCCATAAACCAGGCAATGAAAATGCATTGTTTTTTTGTTATTTTATCGACAAAGCAAGATAAAAATACTGAATCTGAAAAGTAAAAAAAAATAAATAAAAATTGCTAGAAAAAAAATCTGAAATTTTTAGATTAATATCAGATATTTTCTAGAAAAAATGAAAAAATTTCTGCGCTTGAAAAGTGGAATAGTTTCTAGAAAAATATTTAGAAATTTCTAAGATTAATCTCTGAAATTTTCCAGAAAAAAATATGGAATTTTTTTTTCCTTGGAGTTTACAAATCTGTAAATTTTTGACTTTTGGAAATTTCCAAGTTCTTTCTAGTAAATGTTCAACTTTTGAAACTCAGACTCCATTTAGATTTAGGAAAATTTAATCTCAAAATTTCTATGTTATTTTTTTCTAGTAAATTTTCTACATTTAAAACTCAGAAATTTCCTCATTTTTTTGCGTGAATTTACTCCTCCCTTAAAGTCGTTACACTAACTATGTTTATATCGACTATATAATATGACATTGGAAAATAAATTTGGTGTATGAGGTATTCTTTTTTTGGCTGTCATCATTGGTTTATTTTGCAATGAAAACACTTTTTTCACATTGCATGAGTATGATCAACAAACCAGGAAGAAGAAACAACAGGAAGTAGTAGTTGGAAGCTCATGGCATGTTTTTAATGACTAACTCATTCACGTGTGATTTTAATTGCGTTTCTTACTTAATGGAAAAAAACGCAATTGAAAAGATTTTCGACGTTTGCGGAACATTAACTGTGATTCTATTACAAATGTATACAAAACATTGTCAATATTCAACTAATGTAAAAAAAAAAAACACTATTCTGCAACCTGTTTAGAGAACAATAATCTACATATTTTATGTGTATTTTCTTAATTTTGATGATGTAATTTGACAAAGCAAAATGTTGTAGCTGGTGATGTTTTAATGATGAACTGAAATGTGCGACACAAATAAACTTGGCAGATGTTTTAAGCTAATTTCTATTAGGGACCAATCCAATTTGGTTTGGTACCTCATCATCAGTTAGTGACTTTTCCATAAGCCCATCTTATTTAACCGGCCTTAATTGGGAAGGATTTAGGCGCACACCTGATTAATGGGCTCCAAACTTCATCACAGGTTACATCACATTAAATCCAGGAAATGAGATCGAACTGACCTTCCACTTGGACTGGGCGAAGTTCTTCTGGATCTGAGCGCTGACGGAGTAGTAGATGTCTTGGCTCCGAGCCGTCTTTCCGATTATCCTGAAGAACGGACAACGCAATGGAAAGCTTAGATTTATTCCAAGATGGAGATTAGTCCATTACCTGAAACAGATGAGTGCAACTCACCAGGGATGTCTGAGAGCTTGCTCTGTGGTGTAGCGCATGCTGGGGTTCTTCTGCATCATGTTACGGATGAAATCCTTGGCTGCAAAGGAAAATGGGACACTTACTTTATTGGGAAAAAGACAAGAAAACACTATAAAGAGAGAGTTGTGTGCATGAAAAGAGAATATAATTACCAGATTCAGATATGTCATCCCAAAATGGTGAGTCAAACTCATACTGAGCCTTCATGATCTTGGAAAAGAGTCTTGTCTCACTTTCTTCATAAAAAGGAGGATAACCACAGAGTCTGCAATGAAACATGGGTATTTAGTTATTTAATTGAATGATTTCAATTTAATTAAAGTTTTTGTACAACATCTTTCAGCAACAAATAGATTCAAAGTGTTATACATCATAGAAAGTCACCAATTTGTAAAACAAGCAATCCCAGAGTACTCATAAACTGTACTCAAGTAGGAGTAGCACTACTTCACTGTATTTTTACTCAAGTAAAAGTAAAAAGTATTCATCCAGAAAATTACTCAAGTAAGAGTATAAAAAGTATTTAGTGAAAAGTCTATTCATTTAATATTTAAAAATTACATCATCAGACAGACCAAAATATAAAATTAAATGGAAGCTTTAGTTTTAATGACAATAATTCATGTAAGTAACAAATAAAATACCAAAATCTGGCAAACGAGAAAATGTCCAAATCAGTTTCTTTCAATACAAAACTTCTGAAACTTTGTCAAAAACTTCAGATGTGTGTCTGGTTCAGGTGAATCTTTGTTTAACACGTTTGTTTTTCATTCAGAAAACATCCAGAAATGTAACTCAAGTAACAGCAACAATACGTAATAGTAAAACAGTAAAAAACTATTTTTTTTTCAAAAAAGTTATCAAATTAAATATAAATGAGTAAGTGTAACTAGTTACTACTTAACTCGGATCAATACATATCAAATATGTTGATCAGTGTTCCTAATTTTATTATTTAAATATGCATATCAGCTCTATGAAGGTAAATGTCCACTAGAGGGTGCTATTGTTCATCTACTATTAACATATGTTTATTATATTTACATATTCTCGCCTCCTAAAGGCATTCTTATTCACTTAATCAATATTTTTAGTATTTAGGAAAACAGATCTCAGATGCAGCAAGCAGCCTTTAATGTGAAAATGGATTTTTAATTGATACTTACAGGATGTATGTGATAACTCCAATGGACCAGCAGTCGACTGCCTTGCTGTAGGGCTTCTGTGCTAAAACTTCAGGAGCTGAGAGTGAGTAGAAAAGGTAAAAATAATTTAGATCGTGTCACATTTCTAGAATCTGATCAATATCATTTTCTATAGAGCGTTTCCTTACCTACGTAACCTGGGGTGCCGCACGCTGTGGACATGATGCCACTTTCAGCCATCTTTGAAAGGCCGAAGTCACTGATCATGATCTTGGAGTCTTCGTCCTGGCTGTAATAGAGGATGTTCTCTGGCTGTGAGGAATCAAACACACAAAATCTGTTCATCCCAACGTCCTAAAGTAGCTAATTAGAGCTGCAACTAATGATTATTTATGATATTTATTTATGATAATTCTGATAATTAAACAATAAGTATTTGGTAAAAAGTCAAATTATCAATCATTTAATATTTAAAAATTGCATCATCAGGCGGACCAAAATATAAAGTTAATTGGAAATTTTGGTATTTTAACGACCAATATATCAATAATTCATATAAGTAAGAAAATATAACAAAATCAGGCAAAAGAAACTGTTTCCAAATCAGTGTCTTTCAATAAAAACTTATGAAACTTTAACAAAAATTGCAGGTGTGTGGTGAATTTTGGTTAAAATGTGTTTGTTTTTCATTCAACAGGTAGAAAATTCAGAAATTTTATTCAAGTAAGAGTAGAAATACTTTATACTTTAAAGTTACTCAAATAAAAGTAAAAAGTACAGCATAGGAAACAAAACTCATAAAAGTAAAATAAAAAAGAAATAAATAAAGTTACAGCCCAACTCTGGTTTATTGTATAAAAAGGGTAATAAAATATGAATGTGATTTTTCACCTTGAGGTCTCGATGCACGATGCCGCTTTGATGCAGGTAGCTGACGGCTTCCAGAACCTGCTGGATCACCCTGCTGGCGTCCTTCTCTGAATAAACGCCGCGGTCCAGAATGCGGTCGAACAGCTCACCGCCCGAAACCCTGAAGCAGAAAATCCACACCGGTAAAATTCAATCATCACCATCATTAGCAGGTCTGATTAGATTATCACACAAATGGAAAACTCACAGATGCATGATGAGGTAGTAATGCGTCCGACTTTCGTAGAAATCTTCCATCCCTACAACATTGTCATGTTGGATTCTGTTTGAAAAAACAAACAGGATTTTATGAGACATTTTTAACTCTATTCCAGCTGAGGAACCGTTAATAAAACAGTAATTACTTTCTCAACACAGCAATCTCGTTCTCCAGGTTGATGTCCCTCTTCTTTTTCTTCTTTACACACTTCATGGCGAACATCTTTCCGGTCTTCCGCTCTCTCACCATGTAGACCTCAGAAAACGCGCCTCTGTTGACGACACACAAATGACTTTAAGACAATCAGCGGTGGAGGAAATGAGTTATTCCTTTATGAGATAGTCATATAATCATTAACCTGCTTTCCTGTTCACCTGCTAGAAGCTTTTGAAAGTTCATTAAACACATTCATTTGTAGATTGTGATAATTTAATGCATCAGCAGCTTCAGATGAGTCAGTAGAAAATTATTTGTACTTTTGGAAATAAAAAGAAAATACTTTAACCGGGCAACTAAATCTTTAGTTCTTTGCAAAATTTAACCTACTTTATAGAGTTTTTGTGACTGACCAACTAAAGGCAGTGCATATATGAGAAATATATATATTTTTTTAATTTGTGGTTGGATGTGGTGGTAAACATGACAAAATGTGATAAGGTTTGCAAATAAATATGTTATTTAGAGTTTAACATATCAATAACTTTATTCACTCAATTTAACAGACTTCATGTACAAACACATGATCTTATTGGACTCTAGATGAGTGAAAAGAAAGCAGGAAGAAGAAAAATCTTGTAGAAACCTTTTTAAATAATAAAAAATAAATGGTTTTCTTTGCTGCATACGTTAAATGAAGAATATAAGTTGGAAACAATATATACTTTTTTTCTTGAAAAGTATTTTGGATTCATTTAAAGTAGAGCATTTTTTCCAAGTCCTTATGCAAACTATTCAATAAGTTTACTCCATAATTCACTGAAATGCACATTTGCTTTAAAGTAGTTCACGAAGTTTTAGTTTTAAAGACAAAATACAAAAAAACATTTTGTAAACTAAACTAATATAATTTTTTAATTAACCAAATCCCGTAGTTTCAAGATATTTGATTGAATAACCAATTTATTTGTATGTTTTTTGTGTTACAAAGAAAGGAATCGTTTCATTTATTCTCTTTACTGCCTCTTCCTGGAATAAAAATGTCCGGATTTGAGTTTCTTGGAGATAATAAAAAGTAGTATTATCATAAGGTTAAGATCTGATCAACTCTGCAGCTTAATTATTCGCATGCCAGAAGATTGTCATTGTGTTCTGTTCCCATGCTATCTTCAGCCGCAGTCTGGGAATAGTTGTTCCTCCAGGTGGATTAGAGCGTTTATCCCTGACGCAACGGAAACCGTGGCCAGCTGAGGGCTCCAAAGGTAAGACGGTGAGCATGTGCGGCGGCGGGGCGTCTTAAAGAGCAGACGCTGAGCGGGCCGGGTCACAGACAGGTGTCAAGGTTTTCAGGCAGACAGGATATCATAAAGCCGCCATCTGCCCAGGAGGTGACACACTTTTCATATAGACAAAAAAAAAAAAAAGGTCACAGCTGATCTGTTCTCTAGTTGTTTATAGTTTTATGATCCTAAGATGGGTAGGGTTAGGGGTTTTTTTACAGTCTATATAACATTTTTTAAATAAAACAAAAAGAAAACAGAGGCTTATGATGGTCAAATCTCACACTGATAATCAAACTATATTTTTTAGTTTTTTGTCCACAAGTTTTTGGTGCATTTTTAATGTCTTCAACTTCCCAAAGTAATTTTTTTTGTCAAAAGATGATTTAGGCAAAATATACAAGTTTTGGCAAAAAAAAAAAAATAAATAAATAAATAAAATGACTTAGGCCTTTATTTTAGGATGCTGATGATATAATTTATTATAAAACTGATGTCATTTTGTTTGCTTATTACCAAATACATATATAATAAATTTTCGCTGTAATTTTTTGTTTATTTATTCATGTCAAACATTTTCTTTTTGACTGCTCCATCATTTGCAACTAATAAATTTCATGTTAATAATAATTTATGTGCAACAACAACAATAACAAAAAACGTTCAGAGCTGACGACACAACAATGAATCATAGTCAACATTTTTTGCTGAAGTGTGCACTACAATTTTAACAATTTATCTTTTTTCTCCATAAACTGTCAAAATCAAAATATCTATTATTAATTAAGCTTAATTCATTAAGAATGTGCTTTATTTCATTTTAAATTCTGATGGATTTTCTTGACAATGTAGTGAAGGAAGCTGCATTTCTCTTGAAAGTGGGAATGAAAGTGAACTTACAAAGATACAATTTTGGTGCCTCTTTTTAGTCAACCAATGAAAAAACGTTTAGCACGTTATGGTTTCCATAAATCTTCGCCCACATAACCAAAACCATGGGTCTGTTTTTCAAGCCGTTCAGGGAAATAAACGTAATTGCTTTTGACTAACTGAGCCATACACTATTCTGTAGGGAAAACAGTCTAATCACTGCTGATGCTTGCAGCTCAAAATCCCTTGACAGCATTCTCTACAAGATTGTGTTTTCAGTTTGGCAGCACATTAGATTTTTGTTTTTTTATATCTGTTGTTTTTAAGATGCTCAACTTGCTAATTATCACCTCTGATGGAAAGAAATCAGGCCAGCAGATGAGATTAAGAACCGTCTGCACAGAGTGGAGCAACAAGTTACAGAGCAATGACGTCAGCTGGAGGAATTGCAGCTAATGCTTTACATTTTAGTCTGTTTCTGTGTCCTTTTTCCATATATAAATACCAAATTTATATTTCTTACCACCATGCATTGATTAGAAAACCACTGTTCATGCCAGGAGCATCTAATGTATTCACATTTACACAAATATTTTTTTAAAGGTCAGTTTTTCATATTTAGGATCATTCATGGGGATGAGAATTTGACAAAAAGCAAAAACTAGCCACTTTTGTTCAGGAAATATGTGGAACATACAAAAAAAAATAATCTAAAACTTCTATGAATCTGAACCCTTTGTGAGTTAAAACATTAGTATTGCTGTTCATAAATGAATATGGACTTGTTTTCTTTGTATTATTTGAGGTCTGAAAGCACTAAATCTTTTTCGTTATTGTGACTCTTTTCCATGTTCTGGAAATAAATGCAAAATTTTCACTTGGTATTTAGCGGCATGTCAGTAGTTCATAGAATAAAAGAACAATGTCCATTTCACTCAAACATATACCTATAAAGAGTGAAATCAGAGAAACTGATCATTTAAAGTGGTCACTTAATTTTTTCAAGAGTTGAAAATGTATTTTTCATGCCCAAGCTGCATTATTTCTGTTTTATTCATGAATGAAAATGTAAATTGTGCCCCTAATTTTTGCAAATATGAGACATTTGAGGCTTTAGATTTTCTTTATGAAAAGAAAGATTGTTTGAACGGCACATCTCTGTTTGTTTTTTTGGGGGGGGGTTTACAAATTTTTTAAGAAAAATACCAACAGACAGGTCCCAGTTTTAGTGAATGAACTTTGTCTCTGCCTCATCAGACAGACTCCAGCAGGAAACTGAAACTTTAATGAAGCAGGCCTCCTTAGGTCAATCCAATCAAACCACTAATCTGCTCCACCTCCAGCTGTGCAGAACGTTTCAAACAACAAGAGACAGACAGATGAGCAAAATACTTACGATCCCAACTCTTCCATGAATTCAAAAATCTCCTGGATGTTTTCCGTGTTCTTCTTCCACGCGTAGTCTCCTTCCTGGCGTCCCATGTCTGCGGCGGGGATTTCTTTCAGAGAGAAACAGAAGACACAAACCGAGAGGTCAGCGCACACCGAAGCTCCACAGATGTCAAAGTGCTGCATGGGAAGCGACGCCTGCTCAGCGTGCCGACTCCTCCATACTGATATAATAATCATACGTCCAGACAGTCATGTGGGATTACTGCAGGCATGACGAAGCAGTTGTGAAGGTTGATGCGTCTGCCGCACAGCTCAGACTGTCTGACAGCAGCCGACTAAGGATTCGCCCAATAATCTGATCAGAAGCCAGTTTATTCAGCTCACATCTGTGGATCAACTTCACAAAGGGAATAAAGCAAAACCGAATGACGGGAATAAAATCAGATCCTGAGGAAATAACCAGATCAAGACCTGGAAAGATTAAATCCGAGTTCGGGAAGAAGCCATTAAAACTGGACGTTCCAAGAAGGATTAGGAGCACTTTAAATGAGCAGGTTACCCACTTTGGTTTCTTGTCCTCTTTTCTCTTATATAAGGGATTAGAAACTTCTGATCTGGAGATCTGACTGTTTCACAGGTGACACCCTGAAATACCTTAAGGCCTAATGAAACATATCATGAATAACCCAAGTCATTTTAGAGGGGCAGGAAATCATCAGATATTGTATTTTATGCCTGTTTCTTTTTGAAAAAAGTCATGTAAAATTGCATGTTAGTTGGCATGATTTGTTTTATTACGTTTTTACTTTTTATTGTCTGCCTGAAATAAACAAATTATTTTATTTTTTGCCAGAAGTGTTTTTGTTTAATAAAAACAAAACAGCACCTCTTCTTTAACTTAGGCAAACAAAAAAATTAAAGAAAAAATAAAATAAAACACTTTCTACAAAAAATTACTTAGACTATTATTTTAGGAAGGTGACAATAGTGAAAGGAGAATATATATATATTTAACAGATTACTGACACACATGTACTGACACTAATAAAACAAAGTGAAAACAAACAAAAAAAATAAAACATCCTGTGAGGGAAATTATCTAAATAACTGGTTCCACTGCACAGATTGACATTTTATAATGGTACAACCTGTTTATAAAGGCAAAGATGACGTACAAAGAAAGAGAGTGCATTTGGATCAACCTTACACTGAGTGAGATGCTCCAAAAACGGCTGCAGAATTTATTAGTGGTCTAGTTTCTTCTTATGGATGTTTCAATAAGTTCAGTTAAATGTATTAAACTTTAACGTTGAAATTAATGAGAGTTTTAGAGTAGATTCAGTTTTCATTTCCCTACATGACTGCAGACGCTGCAGCAAAAAAAAAAAAAACAAAACCAGAAAAACAAAAGCGATTTCTATAAGTCAAAAACATGCAACACGTTGTAGTTTTAAAAAGAGATAATTTCTGCTCCTGTTTAGTTTATGTCACTGTTATTCTGTCGTGACAGAAAACAAGAGAAAATACTCTCTGCTGTCTGAGACGGGATGATGCATTCATGCACCAACAGAGGAGCCGAAGTGGCTGCAGCATCCGCGGAAAAAAAACAAAAAATCTCTGCGACACAAATGAATCATCAGACATTCAGCTCGAGATTGAACCCATAATAGAAAAAAGAAAAAAAAAACACAACAATAAATAGGAGATACTGTCAATCATTAATCTAAACAAGCTGTTCGCATGATAGTAATAAAGCATCAAACAGCAGAGACTCACCGAGATGCTCTGCACGGTAAAGAGCTGTGACTCTCCTACCCAAAGCTCAGCGGGGTCTGGACAGATTACTGAGTGTAGCAGCGCTCAAATAGCCGTTGTCACTTCGGGGATTATTGCATCCCCGTGGACAGAACCCGGGAAGGGCGGGGCTTCTCATTCAGACTGAGCGGATCACCTGGCTGCAGCTGCGGAACAACCCTGCAGCAAACGGAGAATAAAAATAATAACAGTAAACGTCACGATATTTTTGAAGTGTCGGGAATTTTACACAAATAGCTTTATTATTAAATAGAGCATAAAGTGACATTTATTAGGTAGGTTTAAATATTTAAAGATTCAGTAAAAAAAAAAACAAGTTTACATTTTACATTAAAATATATTCATCTCTGGAAAAAAAAAAGAAAAAAAGAAGAAGATCGCACTGCACTGTGACAGCAAAATATGTGACACATAATCTGTGAAAAGCTCAATCTCCTCCACCCTCTCTGAAGAAATGCACCTTGCAACCAAAACCAACCAATCAAAGCCAGGAGGCGGGGCTTAGCGCTGTCAATCAAGCTCATGAACCTGCTGAATGTGGTAATAGGAGAAACAACTCATCATTACAGAAAAACTTCCTGCTCCCATCGGTGGCTACGCTAACTAGCCATAGATAACTAGCCTTAGTATTCACAACAAAGTCTTCTGAGTGGATGAAGCTGTAGGGAGGTGAGCTAAAATTTTATACATTCCAAAGCAGAACTATGAGCCATTTCAAAATCCAACTGATTGTTAAGTTACAGCCGAGCCTTGCCTGTTACCTAGCAACCCAAGCAGAGCTCCAACACGTTTCATCAGCTGGTTTTACTGCTGTATGCACCTACAGTGACTTCAGTAAAAACAAGAGTTTTGTTGTTGACTTACAATCCAGAAACTACTTGCTGCGTTCTTGTTGGTTGTGCAGGAGGTTCTACTATTTCTTTTCAAAGATGTATGGTTGTATAACTGCACATCTGTTAGCAGCCGTTTTCAGGTGTAAACGTTGCGTTGGGGAGCAAATACATTTTCACCAAAAATTCACCAGACACAGACACACACCTGCAGTTTTTGTTTCATAAGTTTTATGTTGGAAAAAAAAAACTAATTTGTTTGGCTGATTTGGGATTTTTTTTAGTTACTTATATGAATGATTGTCCTTTTGGTCCTTAAATACCAAAATTTCCACTTAACTTTATATTTTGATCCATCTGACGATATAATATTTAAATATTAAATGACTGATAATTTGATCAGTTACTCAGTACTTCAGTAGGCCTTTTACCAAATACTGTTTTTATTCTTATTTGAGTAATTTTTTTGGATTTTACTTTTTTTATTTTACCATCCTAGAGGAATCAGATCCATCACTATATGGGTACAAACAGTTCCTTCACAGCCTCTGGGGTTGACATCACTTTCACAGATAATGTGCAGTAGGTCAGCAGGCGCCCTTTAGCTATAGGGCTTTGGATTATTGCGGTATGCTGCACACCACTCGACTTCAGGGCAACCTTTAACAGGCTTATGTATTAATCTGCATCAGGCGCTTTTGTCACCTGCAGTACGAACAGGCATGCAGCGGGGACAGAGGACATGTGCAGACCACACAGATGGTCACGTAATTACAGCTGGTAAACATTAGCACTGTCTGTGCACAATGCAATAAGTCTTTATTGAGCTTAAATTAAATAATGCATCTGAGACGAGAGATCTTGGGTACATGGAGATGTGTTGCTATGTTTAGTGGTAAGGACAAACTGTGCTCTCTTTTGGTTTTAATTTTACGACATGATAAAACAATAAAGTTTATGTAAAAATCTGAAATTCAGAAGCAACAACATAAGTCTGTTCTTACGTTTTCCATATAAGACATGAGGTAATGCTACAGCTAGGTGGAAATTTATCAGCAATGACCTGCCTAATGCTCAGACTGGGAACAATTATGAGGTTATTTCTAGTCTCTTTATTGGAAACTGAGATTATTCACAGCGGAACCAGCAGACTTCTTTCAGACCAGTTCTGCAAACTTTAAGAGTCACTTTGCTCTCAGAAAAACCAAATAAAACTAATTTAGAGCCGCAAATGTCATATGATGTTTTGTAAAATGTCCACTTATAAATTTAGACAATGTCCACTTTAAAAAATGTACTGTAATTTTTAAGGAACCACCACTATATTTCTTTTTTCAGGATTTAAAATAAAGAAAACATAAAAAAGGATGAATATTCTATTTCTTCTGAGAAAGAAAGTGCAAAACAAAAAATGCAAAGAACAAATTTATAAAATTAGACAAATATCAACTTTAGGAAATGTATTTTAATTTTTAAAGAACCACCATTAAGTTTATTTTTCAGAATTTAAAATAAAGAAAAAATAAAAAAGGATGAATATTCTTACAAAGAAAATGCAAAAAAAAAAAAAATGTAAATAATTTTAAAGCAAATTCTTAAATTTCCTTTAAAAATTACAGCCACCACATAGTGGTGGCATTATGTTTATTTTTTCAAAGAAAAATAAGAAAGGATGAATATTCTTTTTTGTCTGAGACCAAAAACGCAAAAACAAAAAAAGCAGATCTAAAAGGACGTTACTAGTGCCTTAGGGTCTTTCTTTGTGGACATTAAGTGCAAATATTGCAGAAAAAAAAGATGAAATACTGTTAAAATCCTGCATTTCTATGTTAAAAATTTATTTATTTATTTTTTAATTTTAGTCAATGTTATCAAGTGCGGTTGGTCCAGGTTGCAGACTCCTGTGTTAGACTGGTTAAGAAAAGTTGGATCTAACCCAAACGTCTGTAACTGTATCCCGCATATTCTGATATCATGTTGTTGTTTTCTTTGTTCATTTGTGTTTAAGATGTTTGAAAAAGCTCCTGGTGTCAAAACCAAACGAACAAAGAGATTCTGATGGACTCGGCTACCTGAGGTGAATCCATCTGATGCAAACAGAGAAAATAAGAACAAACTGATTATCGCTTTTATGTTGCCATGGTTACTGGCTCAAGAGGTTATTGTGGTCATCTCGTATTTTAGGTGTTTCAAGTGATTGTTTTTTTACTATGAAAAGAAGAGCCATCATGTTGGCAGGACAGGATCTTACATAAGTTTTTCAGCTTAAAATAGTTTATAGATAAGTAAGAAGACAAAACATGCATGTTTCTTCATAAAGACACATAAATAAAGCTCCTGTGAAAATGTTGTGTTTTGCCTCAGACCAATTTTATTTTGCCCATTTACTCAGTGGGTAGCACTGACAGAAAATGTCCCAGCTAAATAACAACATCATGAATTTGTGTTGGTTTTCTGATGTTTAATTATAAACATGTTCCTGGACAAACCGTGAGCTGCGTCTATTCCTCCAGTCAAGTTGACGTTTAAATCACAGCTCTTTACTCTGTAACCTTGTGAGAAAATCTTGCTGAAAATGTAAAATCCTTAAAAAGAATACTCCAAAAATTTTCTACTTCATGATGAAAAAGTCCTAAAACTATCAAAACATCAACAAATATGTGAAACATTTTGGATTAAACACCATTACACAGGGTTCAACAGAAATGTGACATATTATCAGTTTTTTTTTTAGATAATGTGCTATTTATTGGTTGCCAAGTTGAAAACAAACTATTGACATTCTGTTGTAGATTTCCTGTTGTGTTTTTCTTCTGTAATTATTACATAATGTAAAAAAAAAGTTCTTATTCAAGTTAAAATAAATGGAAATACCCAAAATGTAATTTTCTGAGTGTAATTTGCCAGTTATGCTTTTTAAATGTGTGATTAGAGCAGCGCCGTCGTAGCAACAGCACTTTAATCCCCACCAGCCGTTATCTAAGACTCCACCTTTCATTATGTCATTTCTGTGATGTAAACCACCTGCAGCTCTTTAGATTCCAGCTGGTTAAATGAATGGTCAACAGGCTTACGCTAAATGGATCAAAGGCCTTATATAATTTCAATTGTTCCTGAAATGATAAAACGGCTGCGAGAGATTGTAACATTTTTCATCATTACTGCATGCTTGACTGTTGACATGAAGGAACCAGGAGGCTGGTTTATTAAACTACTTTGTGTTCATCTGGGTGTAAATTTAATCCATGCTCATATAACCTGGATTAAAGACATGGGAGTAGCAGGCATGTGGCAGCTGCACACACTGCTAGCTTGAAATCTGTTGAAAAAAAGCATTGGTTTGTTAAAATGATATGAGGTTATACAATCATTTTTATTTAGAAGCAAGTGGACGCTCTGCAATTATGCACTTTTATTTAGAACGTCCAAATGTTCAGGGTGGCTTTAAAGGTCAGGAGGTGCCAGAAATAATCGCAGTTAGTCAGCAAATATGCTTTTGTTGAATTAACAGCAAGTTATTTCAGAGGTAAAATTAAAACCTCTTGCAGTTTATACCCACATATTGGATATTTTAATTTATTTGGAACAGTTTCCTCTTTTAACCCAGATAAAACTCTTCAACATGTGCATTAGTAGTGTAGAAAAATTAATTCAAGACTTGAGTAAAGAAAGATTCTTCATTGAACACTTTTTTAAAATATCGATTAATCACTATTTAGCTCTTTTCTAACAGCATTTAATCCTGCTTAGAGTTGCAGGCAGAGGGGTGGATCTTTTCCCAGCTGATGTAACGATGAAGGATCCTGCAGAGCCGGGTCAATCGTTCACAGGAAGGGATTCAGCTCATTATTTCTTACAGAATTATTCATTTACATTTCAAATGCATACAATGCAAATAGGTACCTTAACATGGGAAAAAATAAAATAAAAAGGCTGAGCAGAAAAGAGGATTTTTAAAAAATTGTAAATGTCTCGTCTTAATAATAATAGTTGTCAAAATACTGCAAAGGTGCAACAATTTCTTCCGCTAATAACAGTACAATTACTTTGATTTTCAGAGATAATCTTTATAATAAAGCAACAATCCTAAACATCTGTCATTAATTAAAAATACAGTTTTCCAGACTCAAATCTAAAGGGTGTTTTTAGTGAATTTGGGGGCCTTTTTTGCATATTATAACTATATAAAAGTAAATTTTAAAGTTATTAAAAGATGAGCATCTGGAACCAATTATGGGTGCACAATATATCAAGACTAACATCAGTATTGGCCAATATTAGTCATTTATTGGACCGATATTGGTATTGGTCGACTAAATAAAACTGGGTTGATATGAACAACCGATATTTACTTTGATCTTGTTTCAGAGTAGGGTTTTTCCTTTTTCTCCCTAAAAGCGCCAAAACTTTAGTGGAAAAAAAAAAAACTTATATATATATATATATATATATATATATATATATATA
>CAEGAE010054658.1:0-11818 GCA_903067095.1 Girardinus metallicus
TAGAATGGATTAAAATGTTTACATACTTAAATAGCACATTTTTACAAGAAAAATGTCAGAGAATATTGCCTACTAGCGTAAGGTAAAGTTAATGTAAGTCATAAAGTTAAACTCACCTTCGTATCCGTGAATGTATAACGAGGCGTACATCTTAAAACCTTTCTCCAGCTTACTTGTTGGGGCTTCCGATCGACGTGGATCATTAATTGTTACCTTGGCCAAGGCCTGGAAGCTCCGAGTGTAAAATGCCATTTTCAATAGACCGGAAACGACAGAGCCGCTTTTCCCCGAACACGGAAGCAGACGTGCTAAGAGTCCATATGGCAGACAGACTAATACTGCTGATGTATTTTCCAAATAACAACTTTGTATTTGGAGAAAATTACAACTGATCAACTAGAAAAAAATCCTGGAAAAAAATTTGTTTTTACAAAAAAAACAAACAAACAAACACCTTCTTAAACCTTAAGTAAATCAAAAACACTTTGGAAAAAAACCGTGACATAAAGGATCATAATTCATTCATGAAAGGCCTAAAGGCGCTCAGTGTTTCAGCTGTTATGCAGTTTTCTGGTAGTTTGTTCCAGATTTGTGGTGGATGCTGATTCTCCATGTTTGGTTCTGGTTCTGGGGATGCAGAGCAGAACCAGGACCAGGAGCAAGAACGACCAAAACTGGTTGGTTTTGGTCAGGGAGGCGGTGGAGGAAATCGATCTTTTCACAGATTATCTGTCTTCTACTGCCACAAAATAGTGACTGTTTTTAACAAATATGCGGAAAAACATATTTGTTATAAGATATATATGCTGCAGTTTTCATATATTAGTTCTGTTCGTTTTGAATCCTCAGTTTGTCATGACAACTCTCCTCCAGGTACCCCGTTATCCTCTCCATAGAGAACCACTGCACTGTGCCACAGCAGAAAAAAATGGCCGAATACCTGAAAGAGGTGCTGCAGGACAAACTGGATCTGACTAACGTCAGCGTGCAGGAATGCAAGAAGCTGCCTTCACCTGAGATTCTAAAAGGGAAAATTTTAATCAAGGTACAAATTTGTTTATTTCACAGGTCAAATTAAGTGATGAAGTGGGAAAAAAAGAGAATAAATTCTTGTTTTTCAGGGGAAGAAACTGCCAGCAAACCTTGACCCTGGTGCAGAGGAGGGAGACGTATCTGATGAAGACACTGGGAACGAGGAGGAGGAAGATGATGATGATGATGATAGTGACAACGACTTACAGGCAAATTAGGAAATAAATAAATGGATGGATGGACGGTCGGACGGATAAATGTGTTAACAAATAGCATTGCACTTTTTCAGCCTGGGAACGGTGCAGAATCAACTAATCATCCCAAAAAGAAGAGACGGTTTGGCAGATCAATCATAAGGAGCTTCAAAAGAAAGGTGCCAGTTCATTTCTTCAAATTCTCTGATCCATAACCTTTAATATTAAAAAAATCGTATTTGAAAAAGCTTCATTTTTCTTTCATATTTTCAGAGAAAAAAGAAAATACGTGTAAAAAGCAAGGCTATGTCTGACGGTGAATCAGACCACAGCAGCAGCCGAGACAGAACCCAGATAGTTTACCATCCTAAGTAAGGTCCCTGAACTGGACGCATCAGCCTTAAAAGATGTTTAATATCTAAAGTTACATTTGTGTTTCTACAATATTTCTTCAGAAAAAGGAAAACCATGAGACTCTCCAGAGCTTTGTCTGACCTGGTCAAGTACACTAAATCTGTCCGTGTGCATGAAATAGAAACACAAGGTAAAAATCAAAGAGGCTTTACATAGCAACGCTTAGCGAAAAACATCACATCTGTGTTTTACATAATGCTGTACTGGGGCCATTATAGATAGAAACAAATTAGTACATTTCCCCCCCAAAAAACCCAGAAATTTTCTAGAAAAAATCTTTGAAATTTCTGAGTTTGAAAAGTCAAAAATTTTCTAGAAAAAACATCTGCAATTTTGAGAATAATCTCATAAGTTTTGTAGAAAAAAAACTTGGAAATGCCTGAGTTTGAAAAGTCAGAAATGTTCAAGAAAGTCAAAAAATTTTGAGATTAATCTCAGAAATTTTCTAAAAAAATTTCTAGAAATATTTGGAAATTTCTGAGTTTCAAAAATTCCATTTAAAATTTCCCCCTTAAATCTCATAATTCCTAATTTTACACCAGCAAATTTTCGACTTTTCAAAAAAAAAAAAAAAAGTTTTTTTCCCCATGCAAACGTCATTATTCTAAAATGTTTGAGTGTTTTTAGCACAAATACGCTTTCTTCTGTCGACAAAAACCCTAACACGCAGGCTGTTGTCATGGATTTCTGTTTCGCAGGATTTTTGAGCAGCTGGCAGGTGTCATCTCTTAACGAGACTGTAATGAACCAGATTTTACAGCTAAAACCCGGCGAGCTGGTGCGTTTCAACCAGCGCCAGCTTATCAGAGTCTATCCGTCGAACTTCAGAGTGGACTCCAGCAACTTTAACCCGCAGCCATATTGGAATACGGGATGCCATATGGGTAATCGATATAGACCGTTAAGTAGTGAAAACTTATGTAATCAGTCATGACGGAGGCTCAGATGTCTCTGCTGAACACGTTTGATTCGGTTTTTACTGAACAAGAAACGGCAACGGGCATTTCGTGTCCTAGCAACAGAAAATAACGTAAGACAAAACCATATCCGGTTAAGCACTCTTCAAAACAAAACACTTCCTTTTTCCAAAATAAATCATGATTGGCGCTTTGCTTTTTTGTTTTTACGTACAATAATCTTAAATTCAGTGAATTATTAATAATTAAATAATTAAAATAATAATAATACATCTAATAATTATCTTTAATTATTGAATTATAAATTACTATTCATTTATAATTTAATGAATTTAATTTAATTTCCCTCTGGGGTTAATAAAGTATTTTTGAATTGAATTGAATAATAATCATGTAAATTATACTTAACAACATATAACCAGAGTTGAGTAGTTACATGTACTCAGTTGCATTTATTTCAGTAACGTTTTTGAAAAAAATATATACCTTTAGGAATATTTTTAACATGCTATACTGTGTACACATAAATTATCTTGTAATTATGTTAATTATATAAATTATTTTTATTTTTAAAATATCAAAGTTTCCACATAAATTTGTATTTATATCATAAATCTGATGATGTAATTTTTAAATATTAGGCTACATAACTGATAATTTGATTAGTTAAGTAGCCTTTCTTCCAAATATGTTTTTACTTGAATACATTTTTGGATGGCTACTTTTTTACTTGAGAAAAAAGCTGTTGAATTTGTGCTACTCTAATTTGAGTAGAGTTTTTGAGTACTCTACTCTGCATATAACTGTAAATAAGCCACAATACATGTCCTTAAAGGCAGTGTGATATTACCAGAAGGTCTCCATGTTTATTTTGCATGTTTTTATTTAATTCTAGTTGCAATGAATTACCAAACAGAAGGCCGAATGCTTGAACTGAACCGAGCCAAGTTTTCAAGCAATGGAAACTGTGGATATATTCTGAAGCCTAAGTGCATGTGTAAAGGTATGGATGCAGTGTGTATAAATAGGAAAATAAATGTGATTATGCAAAAGAGTGGCTAAATGCTCCTGGTTTTTCTCAGCTCTCTTTAACCCGATGACAGAGGATCCATTGCCGGGACACAGAAAAACTCAGCTGGTTCTAAAGATCATCAGTGGGCAGCAACTTCCCAAACCCAAAGACTCAATGTTTGGAGACAGAGGAGAAGTAAGAGCCATAACGGCCATTCTGAGTTTATTTTAGTTATTAACAAAAAATTACCTCTGATTTTATCTTTTTTCAGATAATCGATCCCTTTGTTGAAGTCGAGATCATCGGTCTGCCTGTCGATTGCTCCAAGCAGCAAACCAGAGTGGTTGATGACAATGGTGAGCGCAGAAACTCCCTGTCGAAGTCGCTTTACGTCCGTTTTTCACATTTATTTAAAGTTTTTGTCATGCAGGCTTCAATCCGATGTGGGAGGAGACCCTGGTTTTCAGCATCCTGATGCCTCAGATCGCCCTAGTGAGGTTCCAGGTCTGGGATCATGATCCTATTGGACGGGATTTCATTGGCCAGAGGACGGTGGCTTTCACCAGCATGATGCCAGGTAGGCTGTGGGCTCAAATCTCCACAGTTGGACTGGACTTTAAATCTGGGGATTAAGATGTGACCTTGAAGGAAGGTCATTGTCTGTCTGGTTGATGTTCAGCATCATAATCCAGCTGAAAAACCCAGTGATAAAAACCTGTTTTAGTTATTTTTGTATTTGTTGTATTTCAAAGATTTCTTTATACCATGCTCTATGGCATATTTGTATTGAATTAGCATCATAGCATCATTGGTCCGCCACTGTACCAATCTGTGGGCATGAGGTGCTTTTCCATGTGTTCACGTTTCAGTTTTAGACCAGACCCAGCTGAAACGTTTGGGTTTGTTTCTTTGTTTAGTTTTTTGCTGAAAGTCTCAGTCTGGAGAAATGCACCAGCCATCAGTAACTGTAATAATCTACATGAGTGTACTGATGATTTGATGCCTAAATATGTACAAATATTTACATAGTACATTTTTTCTCCTATTTGTTCTTGTAATTTATTTTACTGCACATTGTAGTAATTTTCTTATTCTTGTTGCTATGGTAAAATTTTAACGTGAGAAGTATTTTATCTTTTATTCTTTTATTCTGATTAACAAAAAACAGATACCAAACATCCAGAAAGTATTCACAGCACTTCTCTTTTTCCATTTTTTTATTTTTACACACAATACTCCATAACGACAAAGAAAACGTTTTTTAGCTTATTTTTGAAAATTACCTTTTCATAAATATTCTTATGCATAGCTTAGCATTTTATTCAGAAATACCAGCCTCGGGTCATGTTAGTACACTTGTGTTTAGGTGTTTTCTACTATTTTCTACCATAGATATATAAACAAATGCAGGTTTTCTTCTATATTTGCTTTGAATTTCAACAATGATTGACTCTAAAAGCTCCCGTAATTTGTTTTTATACAATTATCTTGTCATTAAGTTGGAATCTAAGAATTTCTTTTTCCAAAGTCTTATGTTTATCTTTATTTTAAATCCTGAAAATAGAAATAAAATAGGTTATAATTTCCTAGAGATATTTATCTAAAATTATAAGTTTTATTTTCTCCAAAAAGTCATGAGGCTCCAAACAAAATTAATTTGGCTGACCTGAGAACAGAAATGGCTCATTAGGTTATAAATGTTACAGACGCTGCCCAAATGTTGCCATAAATAAATGCCCTCACAGCATAATGCTGCTAACACCATGCTTCACGGTAGAGATGGTGGTATATGAGATAATGTTTTATTTCAGTTTCACCAAACCATAAAATTTAGTTTGTCCTGATTTGTTAACCTCTAGGATTCTTCTCTGTAAAACTTATAAATACTTCCTGGATGCAGCGTTTTACCTCACACACCTCCTAAACTATATGTTAGCAAGTAGATCTTTATCTTTGGGGTTTGTCTTGACTTTTATCCACTAGTAAAGTCTATTTTCCAATAGATCCCCACACTTCGTTTACTAGAAGGTGATTATATGAGTCTCAAAATTTCCTGTGTGATTTTTCAGAAACACAACAGTCTCACTTCCCCAAGGCTTCAGAAAAACACATTTCTAATAAAATCTAGATGTAAATGAGCAGATATAATAGTCAGACTTGGACTGTAAAATGTTTCTGAAAGAAGATGAAGCACAAAGATCATAACCAGTTTGATTGTGTTTGCAGGTTATCGGCACGTCTACCTGGAGGGAATGGCAGAGTCGTCCATTTTTGTTCATGTTGGCATTAATGACATGACCGGAAAGGTATGCTACTTAGACGAGAACCCGTTATGTAAAATTCACTTTTTGCACATTTTTCATTTGGGTATTAACTGCTTCTATAAATAGCCCAAGTGTCTAAAAAAAAGAACCAGCTGTTTTTGGCAATAAGTTCATGTTTTTTGATGTCTGGAAAATGAGCCGTTTCAAAATCTCCCAATTGTTGCGCCGTTACCTAGCAACCCAAGTGAATCTCCAGCACGTTTGGTCATCTGGTTTTACCACTTTCAATGGCTGCTGGAAAAGATGAGTGTTTTGCTGTTGACTCACCATCCAGAAATCACTTGCTGCATTTATATTGACTGTGCAGAAGGCTCTACTTCTGCTTTTCTAAGATGTACAATTACATAGTTGTGCATCTGTTTGCATCAATTTTCACCTGTGAGTGTAAGCATTGAGTTGGAAGATGTGGCCAGCAGCAACTTATTTGGACTTAATGATAAGAACAACTCATGAAAATAGTTAGAAATTACCAGACTAAAATCTCATAATCTCAAAATAATCTTGTGCATAAAATGTTTTGAATAGGCCATGGGTTAATCCTAATCTGTTCAAGGAAGGTCACCTTTAAAATAAACCTCCACTTGAAGATTATTCATAATAAAACTTTCTTTGTGAAACAGATCAAACCTGCTCATGCCATGCATGCAGCTAGAAAACACATCCAAAAAGCAGCTCAGAAGCACATGAGGGGCAATCAAAGACATCCTTCTGTTGACGTCTCCGTCCAGTCCTCCGAAGATGGACGTGCTCTGTTTTTCAACCGGGATTTGGACACCATCTCTCAGGATAGCAGAAATGGAGAAATGTCTCCAGTGGTAAAAGGCCCAGCGGCTAAAGCTGCCTTCCACAGGGGGATGATGAGCGAGCCTGTGAGGCGAGCGCACAGAGTGAAGATCCACGAGCCTCCAGAGACACGACGAGGCTTCTTCAGCCGGATGTCCTCCACTGACTCTCACAACAGCAGCGGGGCCGCTCCCTGTGTGAAGGAGGAAAGCTTTGACCTGGACACCCCTTCGCAGGTTTCTTTGACGGAGAGCCTTGATCCTGATAGCCGACCTCAAGCTGATCGAAGGGACTCTGAGAATGAATCTGTGCTGCAAAGCTGCGCTGAGCAGTATGCAGTGAGGAGGTTTGAGCCGGAGCACCCTGAGCTGCCAGAGGAGCAGGAACCAGAGGAGGACAGTGAGGTTTTCATTGAACCTGAACACCATCCAGAACCTCAGCCTTACTCCGCCCCAGAGTCTCACACTCTGCCACCCCCTGAAGCCAAACTCTCTAAACTCATCCCTCCATCATCCCCCGCCAGGGTCAGACGCACCTTAGAGGCGCCAACGTCCAATCGGCCATCAACCCCGATACGAACCAAAACCCGCTCACACAGCTGCCCCAGAAAGCAGACCTGTTCCCCCCAGACCCCAGCTGTGACCCGGAAGCCCGCCTTTCTCTGGCAGCAAGAGCAGAGCCAGGTGAGACGCATTCCCAACGGCCTCTGCCTGTCCGGCAGCTCATCCAGCAACAGCGGGGGCAGCACAGACAGCCTGGAGTTTCTGCCCAGCCGCCCACCGCCGGCCGGGTCAGAACAGCGAGAGGGAACGCTGCAGAGAGAGATGAAGGCGCTGTTCGACCAGAGGATGAAAGAGATTCGCTGTAAATCACCGCTCTTCTTTGACGGTGAGTAATTCATAAGAAAATATCAACACTTGTAGCTGCAGTGTAGAAACACCAGCAATGATACAAGGCTAAAATTTTCATTCCTAATCCTGGCTTTTCACTTTTTCTTTTCCTGATCAGATCATGACTCTGACTGAAGAATCCACAGACTTAAAAGTTCACAACAAGAAAGAACAAATGGAGGAAAGAAGAAAAGCAGGAGTCTGAGGAAAAATACAAACTTTATTTTTCTAGTTTAGCTGGACTGTTTATAGTCCTTAACTTTTTATTGTGAGACAATGTTTGTGAAAAGAAATTGCTCAAATCCAATGATGCTGCTGCCAACTGTACAGAAGTGCTTGCAAACTGTTAAATTAGTAGTCAAGCTTTATATGTAAGTTGTATTTTCAGATTTGAAATGTTAACTTGGATTAAAAGTTATTTTTTGTAAAAAAAAAAACAAAAACAAACAGTGATATTTTTATTATTCTTATTTACGTTTAGAAGCCATTATTAAAAAGCATTGTGAGTATGAGGGGTTAAATTACAGCTGGGCGATATGATTTAAAAATAAAATCTCGGATTCTTTTAAATACCAAATCTGATGTATTTTTTATCACTTTTTTGTTTAAAAAGAAATTACAAATGATAGAAAATATTTTTACAAACTGGCTTTTATTTCGACCATGTTTCCTTTGAGTTGGCCTGAATTTCAAATTGAAATAAACAAAAAATGAAAAAAAAAAACACTTGTCAAACAAGATGGTAGTTTTTAAACAAGGAAAACCAAGGAATGTGTTGGAGAAAACAAATACTGATTTTCCCAGAATTAAATCCTCAAAGTCAAAATACTTAATTTAGCAATAAAAATGATTTTATTGCCCAGCAGTAGGTCTAAGGTTTTTGTTTTGAATAAAAGTTTAGTATAAAATATAAAAATCTATAAAGTTACGTTTGATTTCATTTAAAAGGAGTAAACTTTTCAGATTACAGAGTGTTTGAGTCTTTTATGCTTTTTCTTTGTCTGCATTCTCCTGGGTTTTGTCTGCACTGCTGTTCTTCAGGCGCAGACTGAGCTCCTCGGTTAGCACGGTGCAACATGACTTCTGCAGAGATCAGAGTAAAGAGCAATGAAACAAGTCATTTCAAAGATGACTAAAATCCAAACAATCCTCAGATAATCAAATCCTTGAATCATCTGAGTTGTTTGTGATTTCATTTAGTTCTAATAGTTCAGCTCGATTTCATTAACTATAGAAGTGCGCAAATTGAAATTACACAAATTTGATGGATGGAAACACGCCAATTTAGAAAACAAAACATCTTTTGATAAAAGGTGTTTTAAAAGACGTTTTAAAAAACCTCATCCCAGAGCATTGGGATGAGGTGGTTCTCAAAATAGACATATTTTGCAAAACTGCAATGGAAACACTTTAAATTTATTTTCTTATTTCATGTAGACACCAAAATTTCTAAATTGTTTTTTTTTCAACATTTGCAGAATATAGGTAAAGATTTGTGCACATTTGTAATGGAAACCCAGCTACTAACACCTGGCTTGTACCTGCAGTTCAGCTGCCTTTCTGCGACTCTTAAAGGTGAGCTCCAGAACAGCCATGAGGGTCCCCATCCCGAGGCCCAGAGCAAGCACCAGGAACATCCCCTTCAGGCTGTGCGGCTGCACGGCTGCAGGTTTAGCCTTGTCTTCTATGCAGCTGCTGGCCCACCACTTGCTCCACAGATAGGCCAGCTCCCCCGCCTCGCTAAGCTGGAGGATTGCCACACTGAGGTTCTTTATGATTGGGGAACCTTGGTTAAAAAGAACATTTTATATCAACATATCAATTCATGCTTTTATTTTGTTTTTCTATTTTTATGTACAAAAAACTTACATTTATAAGGCATCAGAAAATATATTATTATGAACTAGAGTTTAGAATAGGGTTAGAAAGGGTTGGAATTCCTTCCAACCCCAATTCCAATCCTTCTTACAAATGCAATTCCAACGTTAATTTAAATGATAATTCCAACCCCCCTTTGAGCCCCAATTCCAACCCTAATTCCAACTTTCGTGTTTAGCCCAATTCCAACCCTAATTCAAACCCTAGTTCCAACCTATTCAAAATTTTGTTAACCGTAATTCCAACCCTAGTTTCAATCCCAATTCCAACCCTAATTCACACTTTTGTATTGACCATAATTCCAACCCCAATTTTAATCTTTATTTTAAGCCTTATTCAAACCCTAATTCCAACCCTAGTGTCAAACCCAATTTTAATCTTTATTTTAAGCCTAATTCAAACCGTAATTCCAAACCTAGTTCCAACCACAATTTTAACCTTTATTTTATGCCTAATTCCAACCCTAATTCCAAACCCAAATTTAAACTTTATTGTAACCCTAATTCCAACCCTAATTCCAACTCTATATCCAACCCCAGTTTTAACCTTTATTTTAAGAATAATTCAAAACCTAATTACAATTTTTGTGTTAACCCTAATTCCAAACCTAGTTCCAACTTTAATGTCAACCCTAATTCCAACCCTAATTCCAACCCTAGTTCCAACCCCAATTTTAAACTTTATTGTAACCCTAATGTTAACCCTAATTCCAACCCTAGTTCCAACCCCAATTTAACCCTTTATTTTAAGGCTAATTCCAACCCTAATTCCAAACCTAGTTCCAACCGTAATTTTAACCTTTATTTTATGCCTAATTCCAACCCTAATTCCAACTCTAATGTTAACCCTAATTCCAACCATAATTCCAACCCTAGATTGAAACCTAGTTACAACCCTAGTTCCAACGACTGTTACAACCCCAATTTTAACCAGTATTTTAAGCCTAATTCAAACCCTAATTTCAATTTTTGTGTTAAACCTAATTTCAACACTAATTTCAACCCATTTTAACATTTATTTTAAAATAAACGTTAAAATTGGGGTTGGAACTAGGGTTGGAATTAGGGTTAACATTACAGATGGAATTAGGGTTGGAATTAGGATTATAATAAAGGCTAAAACTAGGGTTTGAGTTAGGTTTTGAATTAGGGTTACAATAAAGTTAAAAATTTGGGTTGGAACAAGGGTTGGAATTAAGGTTAATATTAAAGTTGGAATTGGTGTTGGATTTAGTTTAAAAATAAAGGTTAAAATTCGGGCTGGAACTAGGGTTGGAATTAGGGCTGTTATTGGGGTTAATTCCATCTTTTGTGTTAACCCTAATTCCAATCCTAGTTACAAGCCTAGTTACAACCCTAATTCCAACCCTGCAACAATCGTACCCACAAAACTACTCCAAAACCCGAATCGAAACCCTACACCCAAACCCCAATTTGAACCCTGATCCCAACCCTCCTCCCAGCCCCCATCGCAATGCTACAACGATCGTACTCCCAAAGCTACTCCAAAGCCCAAATCAAAACCCTACACCCAAACCCCAATTTGAACCCAGATCCCAACTCTCTTCCCAACCCCAATCAAAATGCTACAACAATCGTACTCACAAACCTACTCAAAAGCCCAAATCGAAACCCTCCTCCCCACCCCAAATGGTACGCAACAACAATCGTATTCCCAAAAGTTCTCCAAAGCCCGAATCGAAACCCTACACCCAAACCCCAATTTGAACCCTGATCCCAACCCTCCTTCCCACTCCATTTGGTATGCTACAACGATCGTACTCCCAAAGGTTCTCCAAAGCCCGAATAAAAACCATACAACCAAACCCCAATTTGAACCCTGATCCCAACCCTCCTCCCCACCCCAATAGGTATGCTACAACAATCGTACTCCCAAAGGTTCTCCAAAGCCCGAATAAAAACCATACACGCAAACCACAATTTGAACCCTGAGCCCAACCCTCCTCCCCACCACAATAGGTATGCTACAACAATCATACTCCCAAATGTTCTCCATAGTCCAAATTGAAACCCTACATCCAAACCCCAATTTGAACCCTGATCCCAACCCTTCTCCCCACGCCAATCTCAACACTACAATTGTACTCCAAAACCTACTCCATTGCCCGAATCAAAACCCTACACCCAAACCCCAATTTGAACCCTGATCCCAAACCTCCTCGCCGTCCCAATCTCAACGCTGCAACAATCGTACCCCCAAACCTACTCAAAAGCATGAATCCAAACCCTACACCCGAACCCCAATTTGAACACTGAGCCCAACCCTCCTCCCAACCACAATCGCAACGGTACAACAACCGTACTCCAAAACCTACCGTAAAGCCAGAATCCGAACCCTACACCCGAACCCCAAT